>JAFLJL010017543.1:56354-73242 GCA_018398815.1 Conus ventricosus | reverse complement strand
CTTACTTGTTGTTAGCACCATGTGTTGTGTGATGTGGTTGTTTGTGTGTGTGTGTGTGTGTGTGTTGTGTTGTGTGGCGCGCGTGTTCCCAATATATGACCACTATCATCATTACATTATTACCACCACTCATAAGATACCCTATGTATAAACCCCCCTTTTTTTTTCTTTTTTTTTTTTCTCGGTTCCCCCCCCCCCCCCTTTTTTTTTCCCCATTATTATCAATCCACCATTACCACAACCATCACAAACATATCATATCATCCCAATAAACTAGACACCCAACCCTATCATATCACACACACACACACCTCCCCCTACCCCCCCTCCCCGTTTCTTCTCCCATAATCCCCGTCATTTCCGCCTACCGGCTATTCTCCGCTCCACATGGACAACGGATGAGTCATTTTTCGTTCTTTTTCCTCGTTTTTCGTTCTTTGTTTGTACTGTCCCCAATGTTAAATGTGATTTATTTTTTCGCCTGAAGAAGACCCAAGTGGTTGAAATGCATCGTGTCTTGTCATGTGCTTTGTTTGTCAGTGTCATTGGCGGTAAGAAACCAACTCTATTTCAAAATCTTCCACATCACATAATAAATCTATATGTATCATCTCTGTCACATTACACCATTACACGGCATGTCTTACCTATGTCACATCATATCATTATATATACAATACATTAGTTGGTCACATCACACGTCCCATCCTGTAAGTTGCTTGTCTCACATCACTTCATTATAATATATGTATCATCCTTGTCATATTACATTATTATACATTGACGTTTAAATCTGTCACATCACATCATTATAATATAATTAAAAAGAAGTGTGTGCTATCCCAATTGCATGATATTATTACATACTTGAGGTTTACCTCTGTCCCTTCACTTCATTATGATATATGTACAATCCCTGTTCTTTTAGAATGTTGGGACTTGCATGATGTGAGACACAAACATTTTACAGCAGATTCCATGAAAACCTTGTTCAGAGATGTCCCACCTGACGCGATCTTTGAATTCTTGAAAGAGATTAACATTTTTCATCGGATCCGAGATTTTATAGTGGAAAGATTTTAAACAAAATTTCGGATGGGTTTTCAGAAGATGTATTTTAAAGAGTTGTGTGAATGAATGACTTGTAAGTTGATTTTAACATGGTGACAGCCCTGATATGGCCCTTTGTAGTCGGCTGGGCTATAAGAAACATGACCTTACCTTACTTTCCCTGTTGCATCACATTATTACTCACTGAGGTTTACATCTGTCACATCACTTCATTGTAATATATGTACTATCCCTATCATATCACATCATTACTTACTGAGGTTTACCTCTGTCACATCACTTCAACATAATATATGTACTATCATTGCCACATCACATTATTACTTACTGAGGTTTACCTCTGTCACATCACTTCATCATAATATATGTACTATCCATGTCACATCACATTATTACTTACTGAGGTTTACCTCTGTCACATCACTTCATCATAATATATGTACTATTCCTATCACATCACATTATTACTTACTGAGGTTTACCTCTGTCACATCACTTCATCATTATTCATGTACTATCCCTATCACATCATATTATTACTCACTGAGGTTTACCTCCGTCACAACACATCATTGCAATATAAGTACAATCCTTGCCACATCACATTTTTACACACAGACGTTTACATCTCTCCCTTCTCTTTGTTATGATATATGTACTCTCCCTATCACATCACCTTATTACACACTGACGTTTATCTCTCTCACATCACGTCATTACAATATATGTACTATCCCTGTCACATCATATTATTCAGACTAAGGTTTACCTGTGTCACAATACTTCATTATATGTACTATCCTTCTCACATTACACTAATTACACACAAAGGTTTACCTCTGTCACATCACTTCATTATATGCCCTATCCCTGTCACATCACACCATTACAATCTATGGTTTGCCTCTGTCACTTGGATTATCAAAATAATTGTACTATCCATGTCTCGTCTGATCATTATAAGTCCTACCTCTATCACACCACGTGATTACGCTTTATGCATAACCAATTTTCTATCATATGATTATGCTGTGCATTACGTTCTTCACGTGACATCAAAGTACTTTTGCATTACCTCTGTCACAAATCAGTTTCATTCTACGCTTTTCTTCAGCTGCATCTCAACATGACACTTCAGCATTGTCTCTCTGACATCTATTAATCACTTTATTCGCATTATGTCCGTCACATCACATCATAACATTGTGTGCATTACTTCTCTCATATGACCTCATTCTATTCTGTGCGTTCAAACCTCACATTTTCTTCTGCCACAACACATTATTAGACTCTTTCCTTTGTTCTAATACATGGCGTGCCCATGAACTAGATTTAAAAAAGAGGAAGATTACAGCCTTCACTACCAGAGAGAGAGAGAGAGAGAGAGAGAGAGAGAGAGAGAGAGAGAGAGAGAGAGAGAGAGAGAGAGAGAGAGAGAGAGAGAGAGAGAATTAACTCACTTCTGGAGTCATCAGCCGTGACGAATGTCCAGGCGGTCAGAACAGCACAGCAACGATCATCATGTACTCAGTTTCATCTTGGTGATGTTCTGGTGATGCTGAAAAGAACAACACAGCAACGATCATCATGCACGTCAGATTCATCTTGGTGATGTTTTGGGTGATGCTGAAAATGATGGTGGATGTTTTTTGCATTGTATATTTTAATCAATCATAGACATGTTGTGATGTGTGATGGCTAAGTTAAGCATCCCTTTCACTTGTTTCTTTGACTGTATTTTAGCATAATAAATGGCCGATGAAAGGTTTCATTTACACTGCAATGTTAAACATGCGTTGTTTTATTACTTTATCCTGCCCTATTACAAATAGCGTATTGACTAGTTCCGATGCATGACTGACTGTCTAATTTGTTGTCAAATGAACTTTTAGCTGTACTGACATTAATACAACGTGTATCACAAATGCATGTGACGTAGCCTCACATCAAGGCATGTGACGCTCCATCACATGTATTAGTGATAATGAATCATTCCCCTGCCACAACTAAAATGGAAGAATATTTATGTGGCTTGACTAGTGTAGCGGGCGTCCCGAAAAAGGGTGAGAATGACTCTTTAAAAAAAGAAGGTGCACGTGGTCATTGGGTGAAAGTGACCACTGAGAATAGTTAAAAAAGGGGCTGGTAAGGTCTGGTCATGTGTTTTGAACACGATATGCACTCACTAGGGGAGGGAAAGAATCAGTTTTAGCCCAGCAATGGCCTAGAGACCGAACCTGTCAGGACGCTGGCCCTCACTGCTGACCATAAATACCAGTGAGCCATAGATAGTTGGGAAAGCTAACAGGGAAAACCTAAAGAAAAGAGAAAGAAGAATTCATAATTAAATTGGGAAGCAGGTTACTTACACAAACCTTTTTGGGTTTTTCCCAAGCCCTTCGCCCTTCGCCCTTCACTTTTCCACCCCGTGAGGTGTTAAAGAGGGCCATGGTGTGGGAACACACTGGTAGTTCAGCCCCACAATTAAAGACTCCGGGAGAGGAGTTGGAAAACCATCATCCTCTCCAGTGACAGGAAATTTCGAGGGAGGAGTCGAACCATATCTCCAGTGACAGAAAGTCGAGGGAGAGGAGTCGGAACTCGTATCTCCAGTGACGGGAGAAATCAAGGGGCGATACAATTCGAGAAGACGGGGAATCAGACAGAAAATGAGTCTTATTCTGATGCAGGCATGGCATCAATGTTTCCAGAGTTATTTATTCTCCTGGTCAGATTTTGGGCTAATGTAATGTAAAAGGGCCATGACTTATAGAATCTTGAATAATTTAGTTTATCTCTCAGGTAAAAAGAGATACATGTATAAAATCTGTTTAAAATTGTTTGATGTGATTTAGTAAAGTTTTTCCCCGAAGGAGGGGAGAAGAAAAAACATTCAGTAGTGCGCCTTTTGGTTAAATTGGGAAAGATTGCGTGTCTATGGAGTAAATGCTGTCATGAATGTGTGTGTGCAAAAGTGACAGTGTGACAGTGGTGACCCCGACGTACTGCCATTGTTTTGTTCCCCCTGGAAAAAAAAAAGAATAAGAAAGATTTTTTATTTTGTACCCTCAGGGAAGGATTCTGTTTGTGTCCTCAGGGTTTGGAAAAAAAAAAGAAGAAATATTTCATTAAAAAAAAAGATTTGATTTGTACCCTAAAGGGGTTTGAGGGAAGGAAAAAAAAAGAAACTTTAATTATTTATCGTGTACTTGCATTTGTTTTTTTTTCTGTTTATGTGTTGAGTGATTTAATTTCAGTGTGAGTGAGGACTTCTCTCTTAAATTTCTGACTCTTGAGTTTTGCTAGGGGTTTTTTTTGTTTGTCAGTTCCAAATTTTTTTTTTTTCCCCGATCTGTGAGCCCCACCCTTCTCCTACATTGAGCATTAGTTCAAGAGTGGAGCACCCTTTGGGATCGCCCTTATGGGGTTTATTTTTTTTTGTTTTTTTCTTTCTCTGTCCTATCGTTTCATTTCAAGTGTCCCCTTTTTTCCCAGAGTTTGAACCGACCCCTGCCCCCCCCCTCAACGGGACAGAGGTTGACAATGCGGGAAAACTCCTCCAAATAAAATTTTCTATTGTTTTCTTTTTTGGGGGTTGGGGGATTTTCTTTGCTTTGGGTGAATGTACATTTATTGATTGATTGATTAGTATTTTGTATCATTGCTGTATGCTGTGTATACTGTGCATGATTTGTTTTTCCCGTCTCCAGTTTCACGGGAGACAGTGACCACTAGGGTGCTGTCTGAGGGCTTCTTTTGCTGTTCTTATTTTCTTCTTACTGTTCCGATCCTGTGTATCCTTTCATTTCCTTTTCACCCCCTTTTTCAAAATCTCTAAACCTTCTCTTTCAATAAGCTCCTATCTAGTTTTCTTTTCAACATTTTCATCTTTTAGGTAGGTTTTTCCGCTATTTTGTGTTTCTTCCCCTCTTTTTAATTGTTGTGATTCCTTTTGTTTGTAAATTGATATTCATTTATCGTATAAGGCGATACATTTGTTTTGTAAATTCATTTAAAATTTAAAAGTAAGAAGACTGACAACAAGAACATTTAAGAACTAAAATTTTAAATAAAAATTTATTTCCAAAAAACTTTAGTAATTGTGTTTATTCCTTTCCTAGGAAAAACAGAGATTAGCATTGAACTTCATTTTTTTTCTAAATTCCAAATTGAAACCTGTTTTTGAAAACAAAATACTTTTGGAAAAATAAAATTCCTTGTGTTCATATCTACCCCCTGTTTTAGTAAGCTGTTTTTCTGTTTACACCGGAAATTGAGTTCTTATTTGTATAATACTATAATTACGTTTTGTGTAAACATAAAACATCATCATATATCGCCTTATTTTTATTCATACTTAGAAATTGGTTTTGTGTTATATCTGTTGAGGGTTCATTATGGATGATTTGATAAATATGTTCAACAAGCGAACGCTTGGGTTTTGATGGAGAAAAACTTACCAACATGTGCAACAATGAAATAGAAGGGCAGACAGCAAAGAGAGAGAGAGAAGAAAATAAAAGGGAAAACCCTAGAAAGTGAAGAAAACCAAAGGAAACTAGAGTTTAAGATAAAAGACTACAGAGGGAAGCTGAAGAAAAAAACAAAAAGGGAAGGGTAATCTGAAGAAAAAGAACGCCAATTTAAGTTGAGCATTAGAATTAGAGACCGATGCTGAAATTAAAAATTTCAGCATCGAGAGAACCTCCACCAGCTCCACCAGTTTGGTTCGCAAGCGCGCCTCAACCGAAAACAGCAAAATATTCCAAAATTACGCCTTTCGAGGAAAAAACGGGTGACATTGAAAGCTTTCTTTTTCCGATTGAAAGTAATGCACGTCTTGTGGTTGGCCAAAGGAAAGTGGACATTGTATATTTCGTCGTTGTTTAAGGTAAGCGCTTTGACATTTTACCACACACTCGCGCGAAACAAAATTTAAATTGGAACATTGAAAGAAGAATCCTCAAGAAATTCAATGTTCTGGCCCTGCCGATCTTTTTTTGCGAACTTCCGTTTTTGTGCGCCCTGACAAAGGAGATCGTTTTCCGTCGTTTTCTAATTCGTATATCATGTTAGATGATGGATCGATTTATCAAAAACGAACAAAAAATTTCAATCACTGGCGAGATCTCCTTCTTAGAGAACAAATTTTTCCCAAACGTGAACAAAATCTTGGCACATTTTTCCTTAAAGAAAGGCAATTTGAAACGTTGAGGAAATGTGTCAGAGCTGATCAGTATTGTATCGCTCACCCAGACAAGGGCTGGCTAGAAAGGAGAATTTTTCCCTCTTTGAGTCTCATGCGTCATGTACTATCCCATCGGACAGGGAGTTACAGAAAGGGAAAACGTGGGTCATTTCTGATCCTCAAGGATATACTTATCCTAAACGACAGGGGTCTTTCCGCAGTTCGAGTGACTTTCGTCAGTACCATAACTCATCCGCCGGAAAAACCCGTTCTCCTCAGCAAACTTCTGAGGTCGGGACAACGACCACCGCTAACCTTTTGGCCAGTTCGGGACAGAACCGAAAATTCACAAAAACAGTCAAGCTGCCGACAACAATGCGATGTTTCTTTGTGTGGCAAGTTTCCATTGAAAAAGAAATTTCCCTTTCAAACCCAAATGATTCAAAATCCGCATTAAATCCCACTGATTGTGAAGAAGGCCTTGTTTTGGCACCAGATCGATCGGTTGGACGGTGTTAGAAAACGGAGCCCAACGGAAATTTCAGGGTTCGGTTTTGCGAGACACTGGTGCACCACCACTGGTTTAAGAAAAATCTTTCGTGCTTCAAAACCAGTATCTCAACACTGTCCAAAAGTGTAGCGTTTGGAGCAAATTGAAACGTTTCCGCTGGCAAAAATTCGGTCGCCACACCGTACTACTCCGGATCTACCCGCCTGTGTTATCGATAACCCAGTCTGCGACTGATCTTGGCAATTTGCCAGGTGGTGCCTAGTACATGGTGGTTTCCCGGGGATCGTTTCATTCCTTGTCTTGTGATACCAGATCAGACATCATAGAGCGGAAGGGTACAAAGCTCTAAAACTAAACTATGATCAATCCAATTACCCCAAATCTAAAAGAAAAGCAGGGAAAAGACGAGACCTGACGACAATACTTTCGCTGCTAAACAGACTGCACTGACATACCAACGACAAACCAACGTACAACTGGTCTCTGACATTCTCTACAGGTTGTACCTGGACAGGACAACAAACAAGTTGTCCCTTCCAAAGCCACTTAGAGAGACAGTAAAATACACACGGCTCATGATGCAAATTTTTCGCTGGTCACGCAGAATCAAAAGAACATTAAAAAGAGTTCTTGAATTTTTTATTGCCAGGTGTCACAAAGGAAGTTACAGAATACTGCCGCCATGGGCTCTGCCAAAAGACATCTCAAAAGGTCGGTCCCCATGTCACCTTTGCACAAAATGCCTCTCATTTCCGTCCCATTTAGAAAGGGGCTATTTATCTTGTTGGCCTTTACCACTGTCTTTTCCGATATCGCAATATCTTAACTTTGGTGGGTACAGCGACAAGGGATCCAAAGCGATTCCACTGAAGAAAATTGATACATGTCTGGGCCCCGAAGCCTTACTTGCCATTTTTCCAGATGGGTCTTCCAGACAAATCTCCGGATTGTGGAACGCAATTCATTTCCGATCTCAGAGAGAAATTTTCAGACTGTTGTCAATCTCTTTCCATTTCAACCACGCCATATCATCCCCAATCGAATGGCATGGGTTTAACGTTTCCAATGGAACGTTAAAGTGCATGTTGAGAAAGGTTGCAAGGCAGAACCCCATGAATGGGGCGTTTCATATCGGCTTTGCTTTTCGTATACAGGAAATGCCGAACGAAACGCGTGGGTTCTCACCATTCGAGCTTCTTTCGGACCCTCACCAGGGCCTTTGGTCTACTGAGACACAATGGACGAAAAAAGACACATACTGACAGTAAAACTGTTTACCAATACGTTAGACTGCATAATCTTTGAAGGATGCATTTGAGCTTGCTCAACAGTCAGCTGATAGAAAAACAATGTTACAAGTCTTTGCAGACAGAAAAGCAAAGGCACGTTCCTTCATGTAGGGATAAAGTCCTTGTACTACTCACTGAAAACATAACAAGCTTCGTGTTTGTGGAAGGTCCTTTTTCCCGGTGTCGAAAAACTTCCTACAGTTAATTATAAGATCAAAATGGCAAACACTGAAAGGGATTTCATGTGAACAGTTTAAGAAGTATGTTGAACGTACAAATGTTCCATCAACCATCAGTTGAATGACATGTCCTTTTCAAAACTGATGTCAACATGACAGATATTTTCAGTGATGATTTTGTACCCAATTAACGTACAGGGGCAGATCAAAGGTTGTGAAAACAGCAAATGTAGGACTGTTAACATCTACCAGTGCAGATGTTGTTGTACCCCTTTCTACTCTGTCTATCAAAGGGAAACCTATGACGATGTGGTTCTGTCGAATGATTTGTTTGCAAGTCAAACAGAACAGCTCAAAGAAATTTTGAAAGACTTTCAGGATGTGTTGACAGATACCCCAGTCCTCACTGCTGACCAGTCATTACCAGGTGAGCCATAGATAGTTGGGGAAAGCTACAGGGAAAACCTAAAGAAAAGAGAAAGAAAGAATTCATAATTAAATTGGGAAGCAGGTTACTTACAGAACCTTATTCGTGTTTCAGGCCCTTCGCCCTTCACTTTTTCACCCCGTGAGGTGGGTTTAAAGATGGCCATGGTGTGGGGAACACACCGTAGTTCAGCCCCAGCAATTAAAGACTCCAGGAGAGGAGTTGGAACTCATCATCTCTCCAGTGACAGGAGAAGTCGAGGAGAGGAGTCGGAACTCATATCTCCAGTGACAGGAGAAGTCGAGGAGAGGAGTCGGAACTCGTATCGCCAGTGACGGGAGAAATCAAGGGGCGATACAATGTCTGAAGAGACAGGGAATCATGACAGTATGGATTCTTATATCTGATGCAGGCATGGCATCAATGATTCCAGAGTTATTTATTCTCCTGGTCTGGATTTTGGGCTAATGTAATGTGAAGGCCATGACTTTATAGAATCTTGAATAATTTAGTTTATCTCTCAGTGTAAAAGAGATACATGTATAAAATCTGTTTATAAATTGTTTGATGTAATTTAGTAAAGTGTTTTCCCGAAGGAGAGGGGAGAAGAAAAACATTCGGTAGTGCGCCTTTTGGTTGATTGGAAAGATTGCGTGTGCGTATGAGTAAATGCTGTCATGAATGCGTGTGTGCAAAAGTGACAGTGTGACACACAATGTACACATTCTTTTTGTGAAACTGAAATATCACATACACGCACACCCACGCTCGCGCGCCCGCACACACACACACACACACACACAACACACACACACACACACTCGCACACTCGCACACTCGCACGCACGCACCACACACACACACACACACACACACACACACACACACACACACACACACACACACACATGCGCGCACACACACACACACACACACACACACACACACACACACACACACACACACACACACACACACGTGCACGCAAGCACGTACACATACGCGCACGCACATGTACGCACATACATTTGTGCAAGCACACAGAAAGGTTTTGAAAAATGTGTTGCTACCTGATGAATTTGATTCTAGGGAGGCCACTCACTTCTTTCCTTCCTTTCTTCTGTCTCACTTGAGAAACTTCACTTCCCTCACCACGCCCCAAAATTTCTCTCTCTCTCCCTCTCTTCTCTCTCTCTCTCTCTCTCTCTCTCTCTCTCTCTCTCTCTCTCTCTCTCTCTCTCTCTGTGTGTGTATCTGTGCCTGTCTCTATCTCTGTCTCTGTCTGTCGTCTTTTCTCTTTCTCTCTCTTCTCTCTCTCCTCTCTCTCTCCTCTCTCTCTCTCCCCTCTCTGTGTGTCTCTATCTCTGTCTCTGTCTGTCCTGTCTGTCTGTCTGCCCTGTCTCTCTCTCTCTCTCTCTCTCTCTCTCTCTCTCTCTCTCTCTCTCTCTCTCTCTCTCCCCTCTCTCTCTGGGGCTCCTGAAATACACAAAGTTGAGTGACACGTTTTTCTGACCTGTGCCTATGTTTTCTTTTGTCGTAATTATACTAGTCTTGTGTCTTGACAGTTGGCATTGACGATTGTGAGGGAGTACAACATTACTGACATCCAGCTACATGTGCAGTATATTTGCTCATATCTTCGCGGAATTGATGTTGAAGCAGATAGTATTTAAATCCACTATAAGAATGTCAGTGTTGAAGATGAGGTCGCAAATGGTGCCTCTCTTGAAAATTTTGCTACCTCTGTTTTGTTAGGGACATTTGCTTCAACGCTGTGGTGATGTAGAGCTAAATCTGGCCCTGCTATGACTGACAGGAAACAAAAAAAATACGTGCGCCAAATGTTCTCTGAACAAGGACGGAAAACAAGCAAACATACACATACACATTTTACGTCTATAAGAATAATCACTACAGACAGACAGACAGATAGATAGATAGATAGAGAGAGAGAGAGAGAGAGAGAGAAAAGAGAGAGAGAGAGAGAGAGAGAGAGAGAGAGAGAGAGAAACAGACAGACATATAGATAGAAGAGAGAGAGAGAGAGAGAGAGAGAGAGAGAGAGAGAGAGAGAGAGAGAAGATAGATAGAGAGAGAGAGAAAAGAGAGAGAGAGAGAAGAGAGAGAGAGAGGAGAGAGAGAGAGAGAGAAACAAACAGACAGACAGACAGAGACACTTCAGACTGCAAACTTCAGATGGCTTATTGTTCAAGACATTGTGTCCATACAATCAAGTGAGTTTCATATGGAAATCATTCTGGAGCTTTTTATGACGTCGTTACACACATGATATTTAAAAAATCTCTCTCCTCTCTCTCTCTCTCTCTCTCTCTCTCTCTCTCTCTCTCTCTGTTATTAACTCTGATCATCAAGTGCTTCCTATTATGCCGTATGGATGTGAGATATGGGTTTTGATAAAGCAGCTCAGTATTGTGAAAAAGTGCATTCATATGCCTGAAGAAGTAATAAGGTGTTAGTCTTAGTACTCCTAACGATTTGGTTTGTAATGAGTTGAACACATATCGTGTCACTATCAATTTTGTTGTACAAGGTATCCGTTACTGGTTTAAAATACTTGCAGATGTCAAATGACAGATTACCCAAGAGGGCTTACGCTATGCTCTGTGAACTTGATATTCGAGGAAAGACCACTTGTTTGTTTAGATATGGATTTGGATTTGTGTGGCTGGAGCAAAGTGTGGGTGATGTCAAGGAATTTTTGCATGTCTTTTGGCAGAGATTACTTGATTGTAGATGGCAAGAATAGAGTGAACATGTGCATGAGAGTGACAGGTTTTCTGTACTTAGAAGTTTGTGTAGTCCGTGTGGCTCCCTCTACCTATATATCTATGCATGGCTCTTGACAGGCATTTAAAGTAGATTATAACTAAGCTTAGATTTGGCATTTCTGACTTGTCAGTTCACTACCATTGGTATAGAAACCATAGGCCACAAGACTTAATGTGTAAACTATGTGAAATTGCAGTCGAATACGAAATGCACTTCTTATTATGTTGTCTATTTTACAATAGCATTAGAGAAAAGTTCATAGTTCAAAAGTTCTTCCATAATCCAATGGTTTTCGTTTATCTCCTTGTTGACCTCAACGAACAGTAATACAGTCACAAAATTAGCACTTTATATTCATCAAGCGTTTAAAGCGCGACAGATTGCTATAACTCGTATTTATGTCTGTGTATTTAATGATGTTTTTAAGTATTTGGTTTTGTACCCCTCTTCCAAAGAGGGCCCTGGCCATATACAATAAAAATTTCATTTCATTTCATTTCATTTCATTTCTGTCTGTCTGTCTGTCTGTCTGTCTCTGTCTCTCTCTGTCTCTCTCTCTCTCTGTCTGTCTGCTCTTCTCTCTCCTCTCTCTCTCTCTCTCTCTCTCTCCCTCTCTCTCTCTCTCTTAACAAAACGAAAAGTAACACGTGAGCGTGCAAGCACCCACACACAGTTAAATGCACGCAAGCAGGCACACCCACACACAATCAAATAATTTTCTCAAGGGAACGGGGGGTTGAATGAAAAGGTAACAGGCCAGCAGCCCGTAAAAAAATACATTACAACAGTTCAGATGATTAATTTATCCATAGTCGCACGTGAAACGACATTGACCCAACATGTGCTACGGAATTTGAAGGCTTAGAAAATAAACTTGGCCAGATTCACTGTTTATGTTGGATTAGTGGCATTGAGAAGGGATAATTTTTGCGTTTGTAAGACAACAAATTGAAACCTGATAGATCGTTGTTTCGGATGTCGTCATAAATCGGAGTAGAAGCACAAGAAAATGGGTTTCATCTTCATGAAAGAAAACAGACATTGTTTCATGCCGATATTTTCTGATTTGTATCTATATCTATTGCATTTCAGACCTGTTATTTTCAGGTGAGATTCAGTGTACACGTTTCCAACGTAATGTGAATTGATAAATCGAAATATTGTTCACGTTCCAATAAGCTTTTAAAACTACAATAAAGTTCGTAACGGTTGTTGTCAGAGAGTTTTGACGACCAGTTTTGTTTCGCACCATTAGTCAATCGTTGCTTAAATTCCTTCAGAAAACTTTCTCTGTTACCGACATCCTGCGAACACCATACATGTCCAAAACCACACAACATTTTTCTGATTTTAGTGGCCCACGTTTCCTTTCCTCTTTCGTCCATTTCTTTCAGCATTTGCTAAGCCATGTTAGAAAATGGGTTTTCTGGTAATGCGGAAAGTCTAAGCTAACACGAAATACACCGTACTGAAGCTTGAACAATGAGAGGAAATCGGCCAAGTTGACCATACACTATTAGATTTGGTGGACAGAGTGCTACATTTAGCAACCATTTACATGCATATACATGTATTTTTTCTATCTCTCTATTTCACCAGTACCCCCAAATTTCTGACGCATACAACAGTATTGGTACAATCTGGGTATCAAAGAGCTGAAAGAATGTTTTTGGGTTAGTACAATTGATTTTCCATATGGTTCTAAATATGTCTACAACACATTTCTTTGCTTCTGTCATCATGTCTTTGACAGACAATTTGTGGCTCAGGTGAGCAGTGAAGTTGTAGCCAAGGTATTTATAAACGTTCACCACTTCAACGTCTTGAGTTCTATAAGATCATTTTTCGTCTTTTGACCCCCCCCCCCCCCTCTGAACACTACTAATTTTGTTTTACAGAGGTTCACTTTCAGTCTGAGTTCTGCAGATATTACAAATAAGTTGTTTAGCTGTGTGTGAAGGCCACTTGGGCTGAACGACAACGAAGCAATATCATCAGCAAACATGAACAAAAACAACTCAGTAGGGTGAGGTCTAAGCTGGAAGCCATGTCTACCGTTATTGATTATATAAGCAGCGAATTCGTTAATAATAAAAGAAAAAAAAGAGTTGAAGAAGCCAAAAGCCCTGCTGAGGTCCTTGAAGACATTCAAAATAGTCAGTATAGATCAGATTGTCTCTTACAAAAAATTTGATGGAGTTGTGCAATGCTTGGAGCATTGAAAGCATACTACCACCAAGTGCGATCTTTAGTAAAATATTCCATAGTACAGACAGACAGACGGATAGATTGATAGGTAGATAGATAGATAGATAGAGAGAGAGAGAGAGAGAGAGAGAGAGAGAGAGAGAGAGAGAGAGAGAGAGAGAGAGAGAGAAGAGAGAGAGAGAGAGAGACTCTTGACTCTTGACTCTTGACGCGCGTTTAACGCCACGCCATGTATTGTGAGGCCAAAGGTCTATACACAAAGAGTTCGCAGCGTCAAATTTCGATTTTTTCAAAAGAAAGCAGTATGAAATGAAATGTGCCATCTGTGCTCCGACGTCTCTTGTTACTGCCCGCCGCCCCGCCCCCGGCCCCCGCTCCCCCCCTCCCCCGTCCCCCCCCCCCCACCACCACCACCACCACAGGGAGCGCAAGAGAGGGGAGGAGGGGGGAGACCGCAGGGGGGGGGGGGGGGAGGACCGCGAGGCGGGGCGCCGGCGGTAGCTGTGCTCCGACGTGTCTTGTTGCTGTCCGGCCCGCGCGCCCGCCCCCCCCCCCCCCCATCCCCCACCACAGCGGGAGCGCAAGAGAGGGGAGGGAGGGGGGGGGGGGGGGAAGCGAGACCGCGAGCCGCACCGGGCGCGCCGGCCGGCAGCTGTGCTCCGACGTCTTTTGTTGCCAGTCCGGCCCCCGCCCGCGCGCCCGCGCCTCCCCCACCCCCACCACAGCGGGAGCGCAAGAGAGGAGGGGGGGGGGGGGGGGGGGGGGGAGACCGCGAGCCGCAGGGGCGCGGGCCAGACACACAAGCTCGCACCGAAAGCCCTGAACATGTAACCTGCACGCCAACATCTTTTATCTGTCAGCACATGTCCTGTCTTCTAAACCATGTCTACTTATACATATATACATGTTATACAAATTCATCCAACATACAATCCTACATTATTTTCCATCCTTCTAATTTATGATCCCTCCTTCTCATCGTCATGCACTTGTATATAGTAGACATGCATAAGCAAGAACATCATCCTTTTTCCAAGATTGCACTTATGTACATTGGGCCAATCGTTCTCATTATTCCAGTCGCTCCTTCATAGACATCTATCATTTTTTCCCGCATTCTTCTACACAAATTCTAGCATTCTTCTTCCAGTTCCATCTTCCATTCTCGGCCTGTAGCATGATTATATTTCTTATTTCGCTAACTTATGTATGTTTTAGGGAACATTGCCAGCCCCTTAGTATTTTATTTTCCTTAGAATTGATTTTCTCTTGGCTTTGAGTGCATAAAGACATAACTTGCGATATCGCGTGGGATGAAGCTATGTTAATACATTTAGTAATAAATTTTCTAGTCTAAATGTATTCAAGTTTTTCTAAAATGTTTAGATATGTATTTCTCTCTTTAAGTGTCTGTATTTTGGACAGATTTGTAGAAATGTATTTCTGTTTCTGAGAGAGAGAGAGAAGAGAGAGAGAGGAAGAGAGAGGAGAGGAGAGAGAGAGAGAGAGAGAGAGAGATTTGTCATTTGTTTCTATTGTGTCATTTTGGTGGTAATGGTGATGGTTTGAACGAGTTTAATCTTTAAGCGCAACAATGGAAAACATATCAGGTAGAAACAGTTTCAGTTCAGCTCAGTTCAGTCAGTGATTATTTAATGTCTTTTCATCGCCAGATATACTGGCACTTATCAAAACAAAAGAAAACAACCCAAAACAAAAATTCCCCTTTTAAACTCAACTTATCATCTCATTAGTACTTCAACCGATAACGGATAGAATCATATTTCCGATAAGTGATATACCCTAGTGTACACAAACATATCGATCTTTTAAAAATTTTGCAACCGGTGACTGCGCAATGACATGGCAATTTCAGCAACGTAATCATGAACCATATAAAACACACAGACATTAATCCAAAACGTTATTCCACCTTCAATACATTACTTCTGACAGAGAGAGTCAAAACAAAAGATGTTTTGGCACAGAAATGTTTCTCTGCAGACACAAGTAATACCATAGAAATAGAATATCGAGTAGAAACAACTTCTTGAAAGTTGTAACGAGTAT
Organism: Conus ventricosus; assembly: GCA_018398815.1. Taxonomy (NCBI): domain Eukaryota; kingdom Metazoa; phylum Mollusca; class Gastropoda; order Neogastropoda; family Conidae; genus Conus; species Conus ventricosus. The sequence continues at coordinate 57,509 of JAFLJL010017543.1, read as the reverse complement.
TGTGAAGCAAACACCTCCCAAACTTGCTTAATGCGTATTTCAGTCAAATATACCACGCAAACAGTTTTGATTGATTTAGAAAGGAAAGCAAAGTATAGAGCGTTGACAACGCTGATAAGTGTGGTAATAATGCATCCTATTTCAACATTTCATGTTGCACAATATTACTCTTTTATTCAGAGACAGTACAGATTTTATTCATTAAAAAAAAAAAAACATGACAAGGACGTGGAATTCTTTTATTAAGCTTAAAATCAAGCACCAAATTTGTCTTGTTTAGATTTGCACGTATCTTTGTCAGTTCCTTTGCAATTGCCCATTTTTTTTTATATTTTTCGTTTGATCTACTTTATTACTCATCAACACATTACTACCCATGTTGAATAGGGAATTCTGTTTAGCTGCCATTGTTCGATGAGTGGTACTGGCTGGTAGCTTTTGGTGTTCGCTGGTGATATTCTTATCACGCCAAAAGCTGGTAAGCAAAATCTATTAGTTCGGGTTGAATACAAGGCATGGGCATACCCATGACTTGCAATATTTGCCGGAACCGTGCAATCGAACGTCACTTCAAATGGAAATATTTGAGAGCCAATTTCCAAAATTTTAAACCATCTTCCTTGAAGAAAACAGTGAACTGATCCAATTCACCAGCTGTATCTGGTGTTAATACAAGCCCGTTTTCAATAAATTTAACTGGCTGGTCAGCTGTCAAACAAAAATTTGTTGCTATCAAACACGATGGTGAGCAATAAATTCTTTTATATCAAATTTCCCATTTTTGAATAAAGATGTCGATGAGAGAAGCTAACTTACCCAAAGAAAAGACAGTGTGAAATATGATGTCAATTCACCATGCAAGGATCACACAGACGATGTGATACACGTGTCACGGTCACCTAACATTTATACACTGCTGCCGTTAGTCCTCCCCCGATGTCCTTGTTTTCCTCAACATCACTGGAACAGGCGTTTGTTTTGCCAACATTCACATACCAAGTAAGAAACTGTGTCGGAAACATGTTTTAAAAAAAAGAAGAAAAAAAAGAGAAGAAAAAGACACACACAACGAAAAACCAATTCGTGATTTTTAAAAACAATAAAGCAAAAGAAAAAGCGCTCAGTTTGCACGCCTTCTATTTTAAAACATAGTGA
>JAFLJL010017543.1:43854-51354 GCA_018398815.1 Conus ventricosus | reverse complement strand
GTGTGTGTGTGTGTGTGTGTGTGTGTGTGTGTGTGTGTGTGTGTGTGTGTGTGTGTGTGTGTGTGTGTGTGTAGACGCTGTTGTTGTTGTTGTTTTGTTATGTTTTGTTTCGTTTTTGCTCGCTCTCTCTCTCTCTCTCTCTCTCTCGCTCTCTCTCTTCTCTTCTCTCTCTCTCTCTCTCTCTCTCTCTCTCTCTCTCTCTCTCTCTCTGTGTGTGTGTGTGTGTGTGTGTGTGTGTGTGTGTGTGTGTGTGTGTTGAATTCTGTACAAGTCTCTTCACTCAATTCACTCTCGGTGTATTCAGACAGTCCGATCTTTGTAACGCTGACAAAATCGATTGAACAGTGTGAATTTGTTTTGCATGCATGCACGCACATAAACGCACACAAACACGAGTGCATAAGCACACGACTCGACTCGTCGCTCGACTGTCATCTACCAAGTCGAGAGACGAGGGACGCGTCGAGTCATGTGCTCTCGATCGGGGGTCGAGTTCCCCCATTTTTGTCTTCTCTAAGACGCCAGAAAACTGAGATTTTCCACAGATGGTTGGCTATATAGTGCCCCGCTTCAGACCAGTCACTACCAGCGCGTGTATTGCGACCCCCACAGTCAAGCGAAAGAGGACAGATGCTAGCCCGCCATTGCAGAGTGGGGTGCTGTCTCTGCTGAATTTGTGCATGTCAAGTACTGGGGTCCCGACGGTCCGAACCACAGGGAGAGTGGAGTCAGGCACCCATACCACACTCACCACAAAGCACAAGAACCCGGACATACACTCAAAGACAATATTTATTGCACATTACAACACACTCACACTGCACACACTAAGTGGGTGGGAACACTGGTAGAAGAGAGAGGACAGAGAGAACACAGGAGAAAGGAAGGAAAGAAGAGCGAGATACAGAGAGATTAACTACTAGATAGGGTCAAAAATAAAATAATAAAGGAAACAAAGTTAAGTCCACCCGTCCCGGGATGCCCCAAATTACACCTCTATTTTCCCTTAGAAAGAAAAAAGAAATAGAGACAATCTAAATATGTCACATCACCAGGGCCTGAATTTTCAGAAAGAAAAAAAAAAAATAAAGGAAAAAAAAAAAAACGCAGAGGAACAGAGGGGCCTGGACCACTACCACTCCACTCAGACACTTCCGACCAGTACACTCATCTTGTGTCAACCAAGTCCCAGTCCAATGATGTCTTGATGGAAGTCGGGACCTTCCAGCCGTCAGTGGGAGGTCACAGCACCCCTCCGCCGTCGCCTCAGCAACTCTCCCCAGCACCGCAGCCAAGGAGGAAGTAAGCCCGGGAGTTCCGAGAATCAGCCAGACCGCAACCACCGGAGAAACAACCCAACAAGCAAAAAAACAAGCCCTAAGGCTGGGTCAGTACCATGCTGGGAAACATTCCAGTTTGGTCAGTGTCAGAGGGTAGTGTCAGTTGGTCGAGGCCAAAGAAAAGAAGAGGTAAGAGGGAGATAAGAGGGAGGAAAGCAGCAGATAGAATGAAAAGCAGAAAAATGAGTCCGTCCAATAAGTAAGGCGTCCATCGGAAAATAAAATTAGGTAAGGAACAGAGGGCTTGTATTAGTCAGTCATGTCACACATGATACAGGCCCTAATCTCAATTAACTAACTGTTAATGCAAACCTGATAAATTTGCCACGAGTCAAACCTTCCTTAATATCATCATTTATTTCAATCCAAAACTGACATAGGTAGGAACATTTAGAAAGAATTATGCATTAATCGACGGGTGATTGAGCAACCCTGGCAGACTTTCCTTTAACATAAAAAAAACACTAAATATTTCGAATCATCACCCGTAGGCATTTTTGCTCTTATACATAAAATGGATTTACTATAAGAACACTCACCCGCAAACATGCACACAAATATTTAGGCATTAACGAAGAACGAAAAAATGGGGAGGAGAAAACGATGACTGAAGAGAGGTGGACGAGTGTCCCACACCCAACCCCGGTAAATTTTGCCCTCAACCAAACACACCGCGTTCACCTCACGAGTCAAAATTTACTCTCAACCCAAAAAAGACTTGGGCTCTTAGCCTCCACCAAAAGCAAATAGTATTGAAAATTACGAAAGTACGACGGCCATTAAATTCATTGAAAACTTATTCTTTTGCTCTATGCGTGAGCCATACTCGACCGGCAATATCTCGCACTCACGAGATTTTAACAGGACAACTAAACAACCCTGCACAAGAAGCAGACGAAAACCAGCAAAACACGCAAAACTTTTAGAGAGAAACTAACGATAGAAAGAATTATGACCTCCACCTTAGAATTTGAATAAGTGATTTACTTTACATTAACCGTGGGAAAATTACATGAAGAAACCTATCTCAAGAACAAAACGTCACTACCAACGGGCTTGTGAAAGCTAGCCGTGTGCTACGCTCTGCTCACTGAAGAACCACCCATCTCCAACACCGGCTCCCAACTCTCCCGACGAGGAAAAGAATGGTCGTGAGACCACAGCCCCAGCCCTGGTTAGCAGGAAGAGAGCTCCCAAGTCGCCAACCACCAAAACCCCTATGCCAATCCAATGAAGGATAGCACTCCGGGGCGAGGTGAAGATTCCATTGAAGAAATCCAAACAGCAATAAAGCTGAACCCGAAAACGCTTACCAGGAGAAAGGTATGACTTCGACTCGAGGCTGGACTTTCGCAAAGTGCCAAGAGACGACACCGGTGACAAAAACGTCAGCCTCGATTCTAGGTGAGTAGACACGAGAATCTCCGAGAAAACTGAAGCATGCGTGTCAAACCTGACACAGCGAGGCCTCGTGGAAACCCGTGGACAGTTACAGGTAGGAGGGAGGATGATGAAAACAGACTTAAAAGGGGGAAGGATGGAGGAAAGGCTACACTGGAAACAAGAAATAACGAAAACAGGATCCAAAACATATTGCTAGGTTTTCTGTCGTCGGATGGAAATGAAAACGAACAGGAAAGATCTCCCCACCTGAATATTACCCCTGGACAAAAACTGTTCGTGACAACACCCCCCGACGAAAAGTCTAGTGCCACTGAGGCATAGACTATCCCAGCCTATGACAGAAACAGTTGAACACTACAATAATGCGAACAGCGAACCGAAAGGCAACAGGATGCGACCCCAAAGTCGCGAACAACTATTGGTTAAAACCTTCAACCATAGCACGTGAAAGCAGCTATCAAGAACTGGACTCAAGAATTGATCACTCTATCCGACTCAAGTAATCTGCCTCTACATTGTCCCTTCCTGGAATGTGACGGAACTGAAAGGCTAAACTCTGAAGCTCCATGGCCCAACCCATGAGCCTCTTGCTAACAGGGCGGATTCTGTGGAGATACTGGAGGGGATGGGGAGTTCTCAGTGCAACCAGAGAGAGGATGGCATGAACAGCTCGGGTACTGCTAGGAGGGCCTGATGTTCCTTTGTAGTGCAGAACCTTAGGCACGGCCTTCACCGAAGAAGGGCGATCCATAAAACGGGGACCCCGTCCCCGCCACCCGTTGAAGGATGTCGCATGTGCCTCCAGCACCGAAGCTTGACCCTCGGCTCAACGATGACGTCGAGGGCGGAGGACACGGAGGTGACGAGCCTCCTGGATGGCTGCCTGAAAGGTGGACAACAGTCGAGCCGTGGGGAAGAATACAGGTTCCACTGTATGTGAAGCAATACAACACCCAGCTTGGAGAACTGTCTACTAAGTGACCACCAAACTAAGAAAACCAATAGGGAAATATCCGCAGTGCTCCCACACAGGCCAACACAAGGCTGTGAAAGATCACACGTACTGTGACCAAGAACGCAATGCTATGGGACGGCGCAATGTGGGGATATCTACCCAACAATATTTTCTCTTACGACTCCAAGAATTCCCACTAAGTCTCAGAAGACTAGTCACGGGTGGTATTTCCAACAATAAAAGTTAGAGATATCAACCCAAGTACCCCAAAATCACCGAAGTATGTTCCTCAAAGCGAAATATACTGAAGTTCAATGACGAGCCAAACATTTTTGGAAATTCTTTTCCCAAAACAAAGTAGCAAATCCGTCCAAGTCAGACTTATCTAACAAAGCGTTGTCTTTTCTTCAAGGAACCAAATAACCTGACACGGGCTTCTCGCAAATCCTGTCTATTATCCAATTCACGTCGATCAGCCAAGGCCTATCTTGCTTAGGCGACTGACTCAACTAACCAACAAAAGCTGGTTAACACACGCCGTTTTCCACAAACGGGAAAAAGTTTCAAACGATCAAAAAGGTGTTACAAAAAGTCGCCAAAAAATAGCAACTCCCAGGAAAAGAACAATAAGTATTCACGCGTCCCACATATAAACAAGGAACAACAAAAAAAATCAAACACGAAAGGTCATGTAAATTCTTCCACCTAAACGAGGAACAGGGTGTAACGGATTTTAAACACCCAAGGGAAGAATAACAATCGCAAAAATCCTGCAAACACACAAAACAACGCAAGTATTTCCTGCAGAAAATCAAATGGTTATTTTTTTTTTTTTTTTTAAATTGACACAACACGGCGAGGAGAGCAGCGGTATGCAATAAGGCAGTAAGAGGGGTGAGGGACACTCGACCCCACTCCTCCCTCCCCACTACTCCTCCCCCAAAAGGCTTCCTACACTCAAGCCTACCCAGCCAACCTCCCACTTAAACACAATCACAAACGAGACAAAGGGATCCTGCGCCCGTAGCAAGGTGGCAGACTACCCAACTAAAAACCACTCTCCCCGCATCTCCACCAAATTGTCAAGTACTGGGGTCCCGACGGTCCGAACCACAGGGAGAGTGGAGTCAGGCACCCATACCACACTCACCACAAAGCACAAGAACCCAGGACATACACCCCAAAACAATATTTATATTGCACATTACAACACAACTCACACTGCACACACTAATGTGGGGTGGGAACACTGGTAGAAGAGAGAGGACAGAGAGAACACAGGAGAAAGGAAGGAAAGAAGAGCGAGATACAGAGAGATTAACTACTAGATAGGGGTCAAAAATAAAAAATAAAGGAAAACAAAGTTAAGTCCACCCGTCCCGGGATGCCCCAAATTACACCTCTATTTTCCCTTAGAAAGAAAAGAAGAAATAGAGACAATCTAAATATGGTCACCATCACAGGGCCTGAATTTTCAGGAAAAAAAAAAAAAATAAAGGAAAAAAAAAACAAAACGCAGAGGAGACAGAGGGGCCTGGACCACTACCACTCCACTCAGACACTTCCGACCAGTACACTCATCTTGAGTCAACCAAGTCCCAGTCCAATGATGTCTTGATGGAAGTCGGGACTTCCAGCCGTCAGTGGGGTCACAGCACCCCTCCTGCCGTCGCCTCAGCAACTCTCCCCAGCACCGCAGCCAAGGAGGAAGTAAGCCCGGGGTTCCGAGGAATCAGCCAGACCGCAACCCGGAAAAAACAACCCAACAAGCAAACAAACAAGCCCTAAGGCTGGGGTCAGTACCATGCTGGGAATACGATTCCAGTTTGGTCAGTGTCAGAGGGTAGTGGTCATTTGGTCGAGGCAAAGAAAAGAAGAGTGTAAGAGGGAGATAAGAGGGAGGAAAGCAGCAGATTAGAATGAAAAGCAGAAAAATGAGGTCCGTCCAATAAGTAGGCGTCCATCGGAAAATAAAATAGAGGTAAGGAACAGAGGGCTTGTATTAGTCAAGTCATGTCACACATGATACAGGCCCTAATCTCAATTAACTAACTGTTAATGCAAACCTGATAAATTTGCCACGAGTCAACCTTCCTTAATATCTATCATTTATTTCAATCCAAAACTGACATAGGTAGGAACATTTTAGAAAGAATTTGCATTAATCGACAGGTGATTGAGCAACCACTGGCAGACTTTCCTTTAAATAAAAAAAACACTAAATATTTCGAATCAACTCCTAGGCATTTTTGCTCTTTATACATAAAATGGATTATACTATAATGAACACTCACCCGCAAACATGCACACAAATATTTAGGCATTAAACGAAGAACGAAAACATGGGGAGGAGAAAACGATGACTGGAAGAGAGGGTGGACGAGTGTCCCACACCCAACCCCGGTAAATTTGCCCTCAACCAAACACACCGCGGTTCACCTCACGAGTCAAATTTACTCTCCAACAAATAAGACTTAGGCTCTTAGCCTCCACCAAAAGCAAATAGTATTGGAAAATTACGAAAGTACGACGGCCTTTAAATTTCATTGAAACTTATTCTTTTGCTCTTATGCGTGAGCCATACTCGACCGGCAATATCTCGCACTCACGAGATTTTAACAGGACAACTAAAACAACCCTGCCACAAGAAGCAGACGAAAACCAGCAAAACACGCAAAACTTTTAGAGAGAAACTAACGATAGAAAGAATTATGACCTCCACCTTAGAATTTGAATAAGTGATTTACTTTACATTAACCGTGGGAAAATTTACATGAAGAAACCTATCTCAAGGAACAAAACGTCACTTACCAACAGGCTTGTAAAAGCTAGCCGTGTGCTACGCTCTGCTCACTGAGAACCACGTCTCCAACACCGGCCTCCCAACTCTCCCGACGAGAAAAGAATGGTCGTGAGACCACAGCCCCAGCCCCGGTTAGCAGAAGGAGCTCCCAAGTCGCCAACCACCAAACCCCTATGCCCCAATCCAATAAGGATAGCACTCCGGGCGAGGTGAAGATTCCATTGAAGAAATCCAAACAGCAATAAGGAACCCGAAAACGCTACCAGGAGAAGGTATGACTTCGACTCGAGGCTGGGCTTTCGCAAAGTGCCAAGAGACGACACGCGACAAAAACGTCAGCCTCGATTCTAGGGTGAGTAGACACGAGAATCTCCGAGAAAAACTGAAGCATGCGTGTCAAACTGACACCCGCGAGGCCTCGTGGAAACCCGTGGACAGTTACAGGTAGGAGGAGGATGATGAAAACAGACTATATAGAGGGGGAAGGATGGAGGAAAGGCTACACTGGAAACAAGAAATAACGAAAACAGGATCCAAAACATATTGCTAGGGTTTTCTGTCGTCGGAATGGAAATGAAAACGAACAGGAAAGATCTCCCACCTGAATATTACCCTGGGCAAAACCGTTCGTGACAGTGCAGAAGTGCGAATCTCAGTTTTGGATACTTCGTTCATCATCTTTGCTTGCCATTTTCATATAGTCACAGCTCTGCAAAGAAGTAACAGGATATCACTTGCATCCAAATCTTCAGAGTGCTCTTGCCGTCAGTGTGAACAACTGGAAAAAATGTTGCTTCTTTGAGATAAGTAAAAATCAAGCGTTTGGGGGTTTGTTGACAAAATATAACTTAAATTTTGGTCTTTTGAATGTTTTTTTTCCGCTCTAACAGTTGATCAAGGAAAGTTTTTAGTTCAGGTATAAGTTATCAAAGTCATATACTGGCAACACACCACTGGAAGGCTGTACAGGGTGGTTAGAGGGGGACACCCGTGTTTGT
>JAFLJL010017543.1:10406-30406 GCA_018398815.1 Conus ventricosus | reverse complement strand
CCGATATATTGTTGTTAGTAACTATATCGGTGCTTCGGAAGAAGACGAAGAGGACAAGCGATATTTGTATTTTGTACCGATATATATTTTGCTTAGTAATTAGGCCTATATCGGTGCTGCAGAAGAAGAGAGGACGAGTGATATTGTGTTTCATGCCGATATATATATAATATATATATATATATATTATATATATATATATATATATATATTATATTATTTATTATTATATCGGTGCTCAGAAGAAAACAAAGAAAAGTTATATTCATCGGAAGGCGTTTAGCACACAAGCAATTCAGCAAGAAGATCATCAAGGTGTATTGGCGGTGTGTGTGATCGTGAAACAGCAAGCTTGCAAAGTGACATGGACAGTGCTCAAGAATTCCAGTGCGGTAACGGAAGAATTCCAGGCACGGTGACCACGACGACGTCTTCTATAATCAGATAAGCAGAGAGAGAATGTAACCCGAAAACGATACAGCACACACGCACATAGATACACCAAAAATTTGTAAGTGGCGAGAGAGAGAGAGAGAGAGTAAGAGTGCATGATTGTGGTTCATTAAGTTAAATCATTGTCGCGTAATTTGTGAACCCATTGCCACTCATTCACACCAAATCATCCTTCGCTCATACACACGACATTCATATTCATATCATTCATCATTAGTTTAATAAAAATTTGTTGAATCGTATCCATCCTCGTGAGTGTCTCCAAGTTGAGAGGAGAGAGACTTGTGGGAGAGAACATATTCACCCCATACACACCACATCCCCACAAGGACCGCGACAGGGGTGTATTAAGTATACAGTGAAAGAAATGTAGCATGCAGAAAAAAGGACTTTGCTGTTAAAAGAAAGCAGTCTATATGGGTGCAGTGCAATGAATGAACAACACAAACATGCACACACGTTCACACGTATACACGCATATATACACACACGTGAGCACGCGCGCGCGCACACATCACACACACACACACACACACACACGCACACACACACACGCACACACACACACAACACACACACACCACACACACACACACACACACACACTGTGATTGATCCCTGTGTCAGTGTGTGTGCGCTCACATGGGATTACATGTGTGTGTGTGGTGTGTGTGTGTGTGTGTGTGTGTGTGTTGTGATGTGTGTGTGTGTGTGTTGTGTGTGGTGTTGTGTGTGTGTGTGTGTGTGTGTGTGTGTGTGTGTGTGTGTGGTGTGGTGTGTGTTTGATGTGTGCGCACTGTATGATGTGTGTGTGCGTGCGTGCATGCGTGTGCATGAGTATGCTGTTTTGAGAGAGAGAGAGAGAGAGAGGTGAGAGAGAGACAGAGAGAGAGGAGAGAGAGAGAGATGAGGGAGGAGAGAGGGAGAGAGAGAGAGAGAGAGAGAGAGAGGAGAGAGAGAGAGAGAGAGCGTGAAACCTGTCTGCTTCGTAGGGACAACACGTAGGCCTACGAGTTAATCGTACACAGGCGTGATTGTCAGACACGAAACGACTTACTAACCTTGCACAAAAACACGGGTTGTCACCCCTCTAACCACCCCATGTACAGCCTTCCAGTGGCTTGTTGCCAATATATGACTTTGATAACTTAATACCTGAAACTAAAAACTTTCTGTGATCAACTGTTAGAGCGGAAAAAAAAACATTCAAAAGACCAAAATTTAAGTTATAATTTTGTCAACAAACCCCAAAAACGCTTGATTTTTACTTATCTCAAAGAAGCAACATTTTTCCAGTTGTTCACACTGACGGCAAGAGCACTCTGAAGATTTGGATGCAAGTGATATCCTGTCTACTTCTTTGCAGAGCTGTGACTATATGAAAACGGCAAGCAAAGATGATGAACAGAAGTATCCAAAACTGAGATTCGCACGTCTGCACAAATTCAGCAGAGACAGCAACACACTCTGCAATGGCGGGCTAGCATCTGTCCTCTTTCGCTTGACTGTGGGGGTCGCAATACACGCGCTGGTAGTGACTGGTCTGAAGCGGGGCATATATTAGCCAACCATCTGTGGAAAATCTCAGTTTTCTGGCGTCTAAGAGAAGACAAAAATTGGGGGAACTCGACCGCCGATCGAGAGCACATGACTCGACGCGTCCCTCGTCTCTCGACTAGGTAGATGACAGTCGAGCGACGAGTCGAGTCGTGTGCTTATGCACTCGTGTTTGTGTGCGTTTATATGCGTGCATGCATGCAAAACAAATTCACACTGTTCAATCGATTTTTTCAGCGTCACAAAGATCAGACTGTCTGAATACACCGAGAGTGAATTGACTGAAGAGACTTGTACAGAATTCAACACACACACACACACACACACACACACACACACACACACACAGAGAGAGAGAGAGAGGAAGAGAGAGAGAGGAGGGAGAGAGAGAGAGAGGAGAGAGAGAGAGAGAGAGAGCAAAACGAAACAAAACATAACAAAACAACAACAACAACAGCGTCTACACACACACACACACACACACACACACACACACACACACACACACACACACACACACACACATACACACAAAATGCATTGTGACAGTGCTTATGATGTGTGAAGCACGGCCACCTTTGATGTTGATGTCTTCTGACCCCGCCCTCTTTATCTTCCACAATGAAGAATGATACCTGCGTAATTCATTATAATCACCACATTCTCACATTAGTGAACTGATGTATCCGTATGTGGGAGAAGAAACGATCCGTACCTGAGGGACGAGGGGTGATAACAATTCGTCTCGTTCTTCGGGAATTAGGACGGAAACGTTTGACGTCACATGAGCAGGCCAAAACACCAAGAAACACACAAAAGCAGAGTCCAAAGTAACGTTTATTTCATTCAAAATACAAAAACGACAAGTGAATGCATTAGGAATATGTCCTCTTCTCCACACACCACCAACACACAGAGCGAGAGAGAGTGAGAGAGAGAGAAGAGAGAGATGGGAGAGAGAGGGGGAAGATGAGAGAGGAAAGAGAGAGAGAGAGAGAGAGACAGAAAACTTGCAGTAGGAGCAGATTAGTGGAAAACAGAGAGAGGAGAGAAGAAAAAAGTCAATAGGGGAATACAGATGTGAAGAAATATTTTATGATAGTAGTACTATTAATGAGAAGAAAAAAGCCATCAGGGGAATACAGATGTGAAGAAATTTTTATGATAGTAGTACTATTTAATGAGAAGAAAAAAAGCCATCAGGGGGAATACAGATGTGAAGAAATATTTTATGATAGTAGTACTATTAATGAGAAGAAAAAAGCCATCAGGGGAATTTACAGATGTGAAGAAATATTTTATGATAGGAGTACTATTAATGAGAAGAAAAAAGTTATCAGGGGGAATAACAGATGTGAAGAAATATTTTATGATAGTAGTACTATTAATGAGAAGAAAGACGTCAATAGGGGAATACAGATGTGAAGAAATATTTTATGATAGTAGTACTATTAATGAGAAGAAAAACGTCAATAGGGAAAAACAGATGTGAAGAAATATTTTATGATAGTACCACTATTAATGAGAAGAAAAAGTCAATAGGGGAATACAGATGTGAAGAAATATTTTATGATAGTAGTACTATTAATGAGAAGAAAAAAGCCATCAGGGGAATACAGATGTGAAGAAATATTTTATGGTAGTAGTACTATTAATGAGAAGAAAAAAGTTATCAGGGGAATACAGATGTGAAGAAATATTTTATGATAGTAGTACTATTTAATGAGAAGAAAAAGTCATCAGGGGAATACAGATGTGAAGAAATATTTTATGATAGTAGTACTATTAATGAGAAAAAAAAGTCAATAGGGGTAAGATGTGAAGAAATATTTTATGATAGCAGTACTATTAATGAGAAGAAAAAAGTCAATAGGGGAATACAGGTGTGAAGAAATATTTTATGATAGCAGTACTATTAATGAGAAGAAAAAAGTCACTAGGGAATACAGGTGTGAAGAATATTTTATGATAGCAGTTACTATTAATGAGAAGAAAAAAGTCAATAGGGGAATACAGGTGTGAAGAAAATTTTGTGATAGCAGTACTATTAATGAGAAGAAAAAAGTCATCAGGGGAATACAGGTGTGAAGAAATATTTTATGATATAGTAGTACTATTAATGAGAAGAAAAAAGCCATCAGGGGAATACAGATGTGAAAATATTTTATGTTTGTAGTACTATTAATGAGAAGGAAAAAGTCAATAGGGGAATACAGATATGAAGAAATATTTTATGATAGTAGTACTATTAATGAGAAGAAAAAAGTCAATAGGGGAATTTACAGATGTGAAGAAATATTTTATGATTAGTAGTACTATTAATGAGAAGAAAAAAGTCAATAGGGGAATACGGGTTTGTGAAGAAATATTTTATGATAGTAGTACTATTAATGAGAAGAAAAAAGTCAATAGGGTAATACAGGTGTGAAGAAATATTTTATGATATGCTGTACTATTAATGAGAAGAAGAAAGCCCAAATAGGGGAATACAGGTGTGTAGAAATATTTTATGATAGCAGTACTATTAATGAGAAGAAAAAAGTCAATAGGGGAATACGGGTTGTGAAGAAATATTTTATGTTTAGCATTATATTAATGAGTAGAAAATAGTCAATAGGGGAATGCAGATGTGAAGAAATATTTTATGATAGTAGTACTATTAATGAGAAGAAAAGGAAGAAGAAAAAGATGAAGACAACAACATCGACAACATCGACGACAACATTAACGACAGTTACAAAAAATATAATAATAATAGTGATAACAATAATAATAATAATTCATCATCATAATGATAACAATAAAAATGACAATAATAATAATAATAATAATAATAATATAATAATAATAATAGCATTTATAACAAAGAATATATGAGAGATGAAGTCAAGGAAAAAGAAGTAGAGGGCATAAGGCAAAAAGAAGTGCTATTGGTTTTTTTGATTCTCTATGCATTTTGCCCTCTCGTTATCGTCCTTTTTTCAAGCACGGCTTTTTGTCGGCTGTTTCTAAGACTCAGTGGTTGTCGGGTTTTTTTTTTTTTTTTTTTTTTTTTTTTTGTGGTGGTGAGACCTACATTGAAATGTACTTGGCCTGCGACTATTAGATTACACATCCAGGCTTTCAATACGTGTGCTCAAGCTTATTGTGTACTGTGTACACGCACACCTACGGTTTCCCCTGTCGAATTTTCAACAGTGAATGCAGAGAGAGAGGAGAGAGAGAGAGAGAGAGAGTGAGAGAGAGAGAGAGAGAGAGAGAGGGGAGAGAGAAAAGGGGGAGGGGGCACAAGAGAGGAGAGAGAGGAGAGAGAGGAGAGGAGAGAGAGAGAGAGAGAGAGAGTAGAGAGAGAGGAAGCATACGATACATGCTTTTCTTTCACACGCAGTCCTCACCATGATTTGGAGTCACAATGTGGAGTGTATGACGCACACAAATCTAGATGATTGGTAAACACATAAAGCAGGTTGTTGGGTGTGGGACGGGAGGGAAGATAGCCAGAGTCGGTGGAGGGGGGGGACAACATGCATACGTGACCCGCCGCACGCATTCATGTAGGTGACTATTTGCGCGTGTCAGTGTGTGTGCGTGTGTGTGTGTGTGCGCGTGTGTGTGTGTGTGTGTGTGTGTGTGTGTGTGTGTGGTGCATGAAAGAGAGAAAGTACGTGTGTGTGTGTGTGTGTGTGTGTGTGTGTGTGTGTGTGTGTGTGTGTGTGTGTGTGTGTATGTGTGTGTAAGTGTGTGTGTGTGTGGTGTGTGTGTGTGTGTGTGTGTGTGTGTGTGTGTGTGTGTGTGCGTGCGTGCGTGTGTGTGAATGTGTGTGCGCGTGCGTGCGTACATGCGTGTGTGCTTCTGTGTGTGTGTGTGTGTGTGTGTGGTGTGTGTGTGTGTGTGTGTGTGTGTGTGGTGTCTGGGTGCGTGTGCGTGTGTGTGTGTATGTGCGTGTGTGTGTGTGTGCGTTGTGTGTGTGTGTGTGTGTGTGTGTGTGTGTGTGGTGTGTGTGCGTACGTGCGTGCGTGCGTGCGTCCGTGTGTGTGTGTGTGTGTGTGTGTGTGTGTGTGTGTGTGTGTGTGTGTTGTTGTTGTTGTTCTTCAATTTAACGTCTTTTCACTAAATGTGATATTAGACAAGGTGTGGTGTGTGTGTGTGTGTGTGTGTGTGTGTGTGTGTGTGTGTGTGTGTGTGTTTGAGTGTGTGCATGCAGCGTGCGTACGTGTGTGCATGCAGCGTGCGTACGTGAGTGCGCGCCCGCGTGCGTGCGTGTGCGTGTGTGCGTGTATGTGTGATGAGGAGAAACTCTAAGTAAGAATTAAAAAAAAATAATATAAAAAAAGACATCAAAAGTAAAAACAAACTGTACGAAACAAGATCATGAAACAGCAATTACAGGATTGAGCCAACAGGGCTTAACATAAGAATTCGTACAAAAATTTAAGAGAGTCATGGTATCCTGGAATATGCACTTTGAAGCATCCTTTCGAAACTCTGACAAATCGGAATCAAAGTAGGGGCAAAAGTATAGAACGTGTGTTGTTGTACAATTATCAAGGGCGCCACAAGCACATCGAATATTCTTGACATATTTTGTTCTGAATGCATTTTTTTTTTAACCGAAATAATAAGGGGCAAGTTGTCTACTGTGTCTTGGGTATAATCCTATGTTTATATTACGGTTTACTGGATTTACTGAGGAAGCCCTTTTTAAAATATTACTTGCTCGAGAGCTCGTACAACAAAGTATAGAAGAGTCGGGTTTATGTATTCGGGGGAGAACACTTTCTTTGTAGTATTCCTCAAATTTTTCAAAGAGGCTCTTTGTAAGAGAGAATATCCTTCATGTAAGCTCAAGGGAATATGAATAGAAGCCGTATTGTCAGAATTTTGTTTGCACCTGCTCGAGCAATCCTGTCAGCCCATTCATTTCCGGATATGAAGCAATGGAAGGAACCCAACAAAAATTAACTATTATACCTCTTGACATAATGTTGTGAATAAGAATTTTAATTTCTGATACGATTTCAGCACGATTTTTTGAATTTGTAGATTCTAAAGCTTGAAGAACTGACTTAGAATCTACACAGAAGAGAATACCATAACAGTCAAATGATAAATCATTTATGTACTCTACGGCCATTAATTATTGCTATAAGTTCGGCTGTAAAAATGGACAGATTTCCCCCAAGATGTAAGGACTTCTCAATTTTAAAAATGGAATGACAAAGCCACAACCAGCATTATTGTTTAATGAGACCCATCAGTATAGACTTTTACGAAGGTACGATAACAATCATTGATATGTGATTTTGCTTCGCAAGCTAGAATATTATGTTTATCAGTTTTAGATATATTTAGTATAGTTATAATCAAATTTTGGTTTGAAGAGCTCCCCAGTTTGGTACGGGACTTAGGGGGAAAACGCACAGCAAGTTTTTTATGATTGATACCTGAATTTGTCAACAAGTGAGAAGAATATGTGAGTATCGTTTTAGTGGCTCGAATGTTTTTAGCACGTTTAGGAAAGTCTACATCAGACCTCATATCCAGTTCCATTTGGTTAGCACTTTCAATAGTTGAGCAGCGAAGAATGTACTTAGCGCAGGCTAGTTCACGATGGTCATCAAGAGGTAAGACACCAGCTTCATGGTATGTTCCTAAAGCTGAAGCATGAAATGGAACACCAAGGGCTAATCTGAATGCCTTAGAGTCTATACACTGAAGCTTTTTTAATAAGTACTTAGGAGCACTAAAAAAGACCTCTTGTGATATGACAATTTGGATCTAAAATAAAGCAAAGAAAGATGTATTAAACTTTTTGTTTCCTGGCCCCAACTTTGTTTGCTTATAACTTTGAGCAGATTAAGAGATTTTCTCGCTTGATTTATTTGTGTTCCAAGTGAAAATTCAAGAAAGATTTGACATAAGATGCACACCAAGGAATTTAATCTCAGAAGTGTAGCTCAATGTGGTATTATGTACTTTGAAGTTAGGAGTATTGTGAGCAGACCCACCTGCATCAAATAACATCATACGGGATTTTTTCAGCCGACAGGCATAAGCCATTATCAGACATGAAGTTCGCAATGTTGTCTACTCTTTTTGATATATTCTTCTAATGTAATTAACAGATCTTTTTGATGTGTTCTTTTTTAATGTGGCGTTCAACCATAAGCAGATGCCATCCGCATATTGAATCAGGTTAACGTTTTTTGAAATGTATTTAGGTAAATCATTAGTTAAAATATTAAAGAGAAGAGGGGCGATCACAGAGCCTTGAGGGATACCCATACTAGTAATCTTTTGGATGAATAAGTATGGCCTATTTTGTCTGAATACTTCTGTTGGTCAGGAATGTTTTAACAAATTTATAAATATGACAGAGAGACCTATAGTTTTTAATTTATATAAAAGCCTATCATGCCAACTTGATCAAATGCCTTGTTGATATCGAAAAATGTGGCGAGAACGTTTTGTCTTCTAGCAAACTGGTGTTTAATCTGCGTAGTGAGCTTTACAAGATGATCAATAGTAGACCTGCCCTTTCTAAAACCGGCTGGTTTGCGGGATAATGCGAGTTTTTTCACAATAGTATGTCATCTGTTTAGAACAATTATCTCCATTAGTTTACAGACATGAGATGTAAGAGCTATAGGTCGATAGCTATTTGTGTTTGTCATTGATTTTTCCCTTCTTTAAAATGGGAAAAATAATTGAGTCTCTCCATATGGAAGGTATGTTCCCTTCAATCCAACATTTTATTAATAATTTCATGTAGAAATAAAACAAAATTTTGTGGTTTTGTTTTAACATTTCATTAGAAATGGCATCTAAACCAACAGACGTTTTCGTATTAGACAATGAAGAAATAGCAGAGTGTAATTCCTGAGGGCGTAATATCAGCATTTAGATAATGATCATTATTTTCATCCGGATCAGCGTACATTTCTTTATTAGATTGGTTTTCCCTCATAGCTCTGCATTTGTCTGATAAACTACAGAAGGAGCTGTTTTTGGAAAACATGTCAGCAAATGATTCTGCTTTTTGGTATGTCGAAGGAAATTTTACGCACCTATTATGATTGGATATGCAGGTAAATGGATTCCGTTTTTCATTTCATGGATCTTTTTCCAAATTTTATTGATATCTTTATGTTCACTTATTTCATTAAAACAAAATGATGACCAGTACTCGTGTGTGTGTGTGCACGCGTGCATGTGTGTGTGTGTGTGTGTGTGCGTGCGTTCGTGCGTGCGTGCGGGCGTGTGTGTGTGTGTGTGTGTGTGTGTGTGTGTGTGTGTGTGTGTGTGTGTGTGTGTGTGTGTGTGTGTGTTGCTGAATGGGTATGACGTATTTTGGCTGACAAGCTGGCATAACGTGTGTACGTAATCTGTGGAATGATGTATGTTATATGATGAGTGGATGTAATGCGAGTTGGCTATTGTGTGGATATGTTGTATGTTAACAATGAATGGTTGTGATGTAAGGTGACTCTGATGAGAGGGTATGACATAGGTTATCTTGGAGTGATATATGCTGCTGATGAGAGGGTCTGATGCATGCTGCTGCTGAGCTGGTAGGGAGTTTCAATATGGTTTGTACAATTGTGTGATGCCGTGTGTGTGTGTGTGTGTGTGTGTGTGTGTGTGTGTGTGTGTGTGTGTGTGTGTGTGTGTGTGTGTGTGTGTGTTTTGTCTGCGTGCGTGCCTGTGTGCGTGCTTACATGTGCGTATGCATATGTGGGTGTGCTTTCATGAGCATGAGTATCTGTATATATGTGTGTGTGTGTGTGTGTGTGTGTGTGTGTGTGTGTGTGTGTGTGTGTGTGTGTGTGTGTGTGTGTGTGTGACTCTGTTGTGCACACGCGTGCATGTGTCCGCAAGCATGTGACTGCTACTGCACTCGTGATTGTGTGTGTTGATGTGCGTGCCTGCATACAAAACTAATCACAACGTCAATCGACCTTTGTCCACGTCACAAAGACTGCCTCTAGAAGGACACATAGAGTGATTGACTGAAGAAACTTACAACAGAAATCAACACAACACACCACACACACAACACACACACACACACAACACACACACACACACACACACACACACACACACAAAACACACAAAACACATGCATTCACGCACGCGCGCACACACACACACACACACACCACACTACACACACACACACACACACACACACACACACACACAACACACTCACACACACCACACACACAACAGACACACACACACCGACACACACACACACCCACACACACACACACGCTCACACACACACACACACACCACATACAATTGATTTTCATCGTGACAGACAAAGATTTGTGGAGGCACCCCCACGTTTTCCTGTTGATATTCTTCGTGACAACCGCTCCCTCCCCCTTTATTTTCTATCTCACCCAGTGAAGAAGATACGCGTGATAAACACATTAAAATCACACATTCTCAACTAGTGAACTGAACGTATCTGAGTGGAGAAACGACCGATACCTGAGGGACGAGTTGATAACAATTCGCCCATTCTTCGGAAACAGGACGGAACGTTGACATCACAAAAGCCGGCTACAAAACACCAAGAAACACAAAAGCAGAGTGCAAATACCGTTTTATTTCACACAACGATACAAAACAAACAGATAAGGTGTTTTTAAGGAATAATTCTTCCTCTCCACACACACACACACACACACACACACACACACACACACCACACACACACACACACAGAGCGAGAGAGAGAGAGAGAGAGAGAGAGAGAGAGAGAGAGAGAGAGAGAGAGAGAGAGAGAGAAAGAGAGAGAGAGAGAGCAGGAGAGAATAGTCGAAAACAGAGAGTGGAGAGAAGAAAAAAGTCATAGGGGAATAGATGTGTGAATAAATATTCAATGATAGTAAGTAGTATAGTTATGAGGAAAAGGAGAAGACTACAACAGCCGACTACAACAACGACACGACAACAACAACAACAACAACATCAATTAATAATAATAATAATAATAATAATTAATAATAATAATAAATAAAAAACAATAATAAAAATATTAATAATAACAAAGAAGTAATTAGAGAATGAAAACAAGGAAAAAGAAGTAGAGGACACAATGGCAAAAAGAAGCGTTGTTAGTTTTAATACCCTAGTGCATTTTTGCCTCTCATTATCGTCCTTTTTTTCAAGCACCACCCTTTGTTGGCTGTTTTTTTGAGACTAAGGAGAGAGAGAGAGAGAGAGGGGGGGGGAAGGGGTGATAGATTGACAGGATCAGAGAGAGACAACAGATGGACAGACAGTGAGTACATCACACACACACACACACACAACACACACACACACACGCACACACCCACACACACACAACACACACACACATACCGTGCCGCGTGCACACACACACACATGCACGCACGCACGCACCGCACTCACGCACACACACCACACACACACACACACACACACACACACACACACACACACACACACACACACACACACACAACACGCACACACAAACACACACATGCACACACACACGCAACACACACACACACACACACACACACACACAACACACACACACACACACACACACAGACACACAAACACACAGATTGCACGCACACACCCACTCACGCAACGCATGCACGCATAAAAACACAAGACGTTCTCACGACATTCACAAGAACATTAAAAAGTATTCCGAGAATGGAAATATTCCTCGAATTTTCTCTGTGATGTATATATTAAATGAGGGCTTATGTCAAATTTCCACGCTCTTTTCTTCGTTTAAACTTTGGCTATTATTGTTATAACGTGACTTTGTGGCATTTTGCTACAGTTCGCGCTACAAAGTACACGGAACAGTGAAGATCGTCTGCAAGGTCGAGAAAATTCTTGGATCCACCCATTCAAACAGCTCATGCATCGTGAAAACATTACTTTCCCCGTCAAGAGAACCTCAAAAATGGTATGGACGAGAGGCGGTTATTTCCTTGTATTTTTCTTAACAGGACACGCACAAGAAATGACAGTCCTTTCCATCATTAGAAGGATTCAATATTCCATAACATTTCTCAATAAGTCATCACTTCCATTACACTAACTACAGATGGTTTTCCATAATCAGTTAAGTATTGCACTAACCTCATCAATAATATATTACAGATCCGGGATACTGGCAAAACTTTTAACCCTCCCCCTGCTATGTGATCTGATTTGCATTAGGTTCCAATGTCAAACGTTTGACATCGTGTACTTTTAATGATACTTTGAAAATAGTTTAAAAGAGGAACAAAAATAGAATCTCTCTTGCCCGTGTTTCTAATGCATAACACATTCTAATGAAATCGCAAAAGTAGAATGAATCACGTCATAAAGTGTGACGACCGATTAAAAACAAACGCAAAAATTCAAACATAAAAAGCATCCAAACGTCCAGATAACCCAAGGTCTGAAACATCTGACTGAATGTTCTGACGAACTTAACGGGTCAGTGAGTCGTGGTTGATGTTTTTCGAGAAGTGTTTTGTTAGTGGTTGTATTCAGTCAAACGCAGCAAACGTTTAACACCAAAACCTGAAACAGCTTCAAGCCTATCCATTCCTTCACTATGTTTAAAATAAGAAGGCGCGCATCTTGAGGCGCTTTTTTCTTTTCTTTCTTGGTTAAAATCAACATTGGTTTTTCGCCGTGTGTTTTTTTTTCTTTCTTTTTTTGAGGGTTTGTTTAAACATTTATCCAGACACATT
Source organism: Conus ventricosus (assembly GCA_018398815.1). NCBI lineage: Eukaryota > Metazoa > Mollusca > Gastropoda > Neogastropoda > Conidae > Conus > Conus ventricosus. The sequence goes on along the minus strand of JAFLJL010017543.1, from coordinate 17,639 downwards.
TTTCTTACTTTTGTATGTGAATTTGGGGCGAAACTTTCCAGCTGAGTTGAGAAACTAGGAAAACAAAAATGCGGGTGACTAACGCAGGCAGTGTATAAAAGTAGGTGACAGTGACACGTGGTATCTATGCGGGTGCGGGGGGGATCCTTGCACGTGAATTTGAACTTCATATTTCAACACTGTCTTCTTTGGGTAAGTTACTTTCCTCATCACATTTTATTCAAAATGAAATTTGATATAAAAGAAATTTATTGCTCCACCATCGTGTTTGATGCCAACAATTTTGTTTTGACAGCACACAGTTAAATTTAAGAAATCGGGCTTGTATTAAAAACAGATACAGATGGTGAATTGATCAGTTTCAATGTTTTCTTCAAGGAAGATGGTTAAAATTTTGAATTGGCTCTCAAAATATATCATTTGAAGTGACGTTCTATTGCACTGTTCCGGGCAAATATTGCAAGTATTGGATAAGCACCAAGCATGTACTTCAAACCCTGCAAATAATTGTTTTTTGGCATACCAGCTTTTGGCTCGTGATTAAGAAAAACACCAGCCGAACACCAAAAGCTACCAGCCAGAACAATATTGCAACAATGCACTAAACAAGAATTCCCTATTCAACATGGGCTAGTAAATGTGTTGATGAGTAATAAAGTAGATCAAAACGAAATAAAAAAAAATGGCAAGCTTGCAAAGAACTGACAAAGATACGCAATCTAAACACGACAATTTGGTGCACGATTTTACGCTTTACATAAAAGAATCCCACGACCTTGTCATGTTTTTTTAAAGCATAAAATCTTAACTGGTCTCCGGGAAATAAAAAAGAGTAAACTGTGCAACATGAAGTGAAATAGGATGCATTATCACCCACACTTATCAGCGCTTTGTCAACGCTCTCTTTGCTGTTCTTCTATCAATCAAAACTTGTTTGCGTGAATTTTGACTGAAAATTACGCATTCAGCAAGAGGGAAGGTGTACTGCTTTCACAATACTCGTTACAACTTTCCAAGAGTTGTTTCTACTGATATTTATTCTCATGGTATTACTTGTGTCTGCTGAGAAAACATTTCTGTGCAAACATCTTTTGTTTGAATGCTCATTGTTGACTCAACTCAGTCAGAAGAAAGAATGTATTGAGTGAATAATTTTGATAATGTCTGTGCGTGTTTATATGTTCATGATTACGTTGCTGAAAATGCTGGTCATTTCGCATCCCCAGGTTGCAAAATTTTTATAAAGATCGATAAAGTTTTGTGACCACTAGGGTAATTTCCTTATGTATATATGATTTATATCAGATATCGTTTGAAAGTACTAACTGATGATAAGTTTGGTTTAAAGGGGATTTTTTGGGTCTTTGTTTTCTTTTGTTTTGATAAGTGTCCATATCATCTGGCGATGAAAAGACATAACCAACCACTGAGACTGATCTGAGTCTATGAACTGAACGGTTTCTACTGATATGTTTCCCAATTGTTGCGCTGTTAGAAGATAAAATCGATCAACCCATCACCATTACCACCAATTGAAAATCGAACACATACAATCTCTCTCTCCTCTCTCTCCTCCTCCATCACTCATCTCTCTCCTCTCTCTTCTCTCTCCTCTCCTCTCTCTCTCTCTCTCTCTCATCTGTTTCTGATCTCTGTCCTGGTAAGTCAGTCTCCCCCCCCCCCGCTCTCTCTCTCTCTCTCACTCTCTCTCTCTTCTCTCTCGCTCTCTCCTCTCATCTCTCTCTCTCTCGCAGACGAAATACTTTCCTAACAATCTGTCCCAACTACAGACAATTAAGCGAGAAAAACATATCTAAACATTAGAAAACTTGAATACAATTAGACTAGAAAATTTAATTACAAAATGATAACATAAAGATATCACACGCCTATTGCAATGTATGTCTTTTAGGGCACTCAAAGCCGAGAAATCTATTATAAGAAAATAAAAAACAAAGAGGGCTGAGTGTTACCTAAACAAATCAAAGATTAGAAATATGAAATATAATCAGATACAACGAAATGGAAATGGAACTTGAAGAAGAATGCTAGAATTAATGTGTAAAGAATGATGAAAAAATGATAGACTGTCTATGAAGAGAACTGGAATACTGAGAAAGATTGGACAACTGACATAAGATGAAATATCTGAAAAAGGATGATTTCTTCTTCATAAATACATGTAAACCTATACAAGTGCATGACGATGAAAGGTGGGTTCAATATAGAAGATAGGAAGTATTGTAGAGATGTATGTTGGAAATATGTATAACATGTAATATGTATAAGTAGACGGTTTTAGAAGACAGGGCATGTGCTGACAGATAAAAGATGTTGGCCGTTCAGGTTACAATGTCAGGGCTTTCCGTGCGAGCTTCTGTGTCTGCCCGCGCGGCTCGCGGTCTCCCCCCCCCCCCCCCCCCTCCTCTCTTGCGCTCCCCTCTGTGGTGGGGGTGGGGGAGGCGCGGCGTGCGGTGGCCTTGACGCAACAAAAGACGTCGGAGCACAGCTGCCGGGCCGGCGCGCCCGGTGCGGCTCGCGTCTCGCTTCCCTCCCCCCCCCCCCCCCCTCCCTCCCCTCTCTTGCGCTCCCCCTGTGGTGGGGATTGGGGGGGGGGGGGCGCGAGCGCGCGGGACCGGACAACAACAAGACACGTCGGAGCACAGCTACCGCCGCGCCCCCGTGCGGTCTCGCCGGTCTCCCACTCCTCTTGCGCTCTCGCTGATGTGGTGGTGGTGGGGGGGGGGGGGGTGGGGGGACGCGGGGGGGGGTGGTGGGGGGGGGGAGGCGGCGGGGGCAGCGCGTGGGCGGGGGGGGGGGGGGGGGCAGTAACAAGAGACGTCGGAGCACAGATGGCACATTTCATTTCATCTGCTTTCTTTTGAAAAATCGAAAATTTTGACTGCTGTTACCTCATTGTGTATAGACCTTGTGGCCTCACAATACGTGGCTGACGTAAAACGCGCGTCAAGAGTTCAAGATCAAGAGTCTCTCTCTCTCTGTCTCTCTCTCTCCGTCTCTCTCTCTCTCTCTCTCTCTCATCTGTTCCTCTCTCTCTCTCTCTCTCTCTCTCCTCCTCTCTCTCCTCCTCTCTCCTCTCTCCTCTCTCTCTCTCCTCCTCTCATCTACTCTATCAATCTATCCGTCTTTCGTCCAGACTATGGAATATTTTACTAAAGATAATCGCACTTGGTGGTAGTATGCCTTTCAATGCTCCAAGCATAGCACAACTCCATCAAATTTTGTAAGAGACAATCTGATCTATATCTATTTTGAATGTTTCAAGACCTCACAGGCGTTTGGCTTCTACAACTCGTCTTTTTCTTTTATTAATACGTATTCGCTGCTATAAATCAATAACGTAACATGGCTTCCAGCTTAAAAGAAAAAAAACCTCACCCTACTGAGTTTTTTTGGGGGGGTGCATGTGTTGCTGATGATATAGCTTCGTTGTCGTAGCCAGCCCAGTGGCCTTTCAACACACAGCTAAACAACTTATTTGTAATATCTGCAGAACTCCGACTGAAAGTGAACCTCTGTAAAACAAAATTAGTAGTGTCAGAAGGGGGGGTGGGGGGTGGGGGGGGGGGGGGGGGCAAAAGACGAAAAATGATCATATAGAACTCAAGACGTTGAAGTGGTGAACTTTAAAAATACCTTGCCATACCAACTTCACATGCTCACCTGAGCCACAAATTGTCTTCAAAGACATGATACAGAAGCAAAGACAATGTGTTGTAGACATATTAGAACCATATGGAAAATCAATTGTACTAACCCAACAAACATTCTTTCACTCTTTGATACCCAGATTGTACCATACTGTTTTATGCGTCATAATTGGGTGAACTGGTGAAATAAGGATAGAAAAAATCATTATAAGCATATAAATGTTGCTAAATGTAGCACTCTGTCCACCAAATCTAATAGTGTTATGGTCAACTTGGCCAATTCCTCTCATGTTCAGCTTCATATGTGTATTTCGTGTTAGCCTTTGACAGGGCCGCAGGTACCCAGAAAAAACCCATTTCTAACATGGCTTAGCAAAAGCTGAAGAAAATGGACGAAAGAGGAAAGGAAACGTGGGCCACTAAAATCCAAAAAATGTTGTGTGGTTTGGAATTTATGGTGTTCGCCCGATGTCGGTAACAGAGAAAGTTTTCGAAGGAATTCAAGCAACGATTGACTAATGTGCGAAAAACAAAAACTGTCGTCAAAATCTCCTGACAACAACCGTTATCGAACTTTATATGTAGTTTTAAAAGCTTATTGGAATGGGGGGGGGGGGGGGGGGGGGGGGGGGGTGAACAAACTTTCGATGTTATCAATTCACATTACGTTGGAAACAGTGTACACAGACTCTCACCTGAAATAACAGGTCCTGAAATGCAATAGATAAGATACAAATCCAGAATATATCGGCACGAAACAATGTCTGTTTTCTTTCAAAGAAGAAGAAACCCATTTTCTTGTGCTTCTACCCGAATTATGACGACATCCGAAACAACGATCACAGTTTTTCAATTGTTATGTCTTACAAAACGCAACATTATCCCTTCTCAATGCCATAATCAACATAAACAGTGAATCTGGCCAGTTTATTTTCTAAGCCTTCAAAGTTCCGTAGCAAACATGTTAGGGTCAATGTCCGTTTTCACGTGCGACTATGGATAAATTAATCCTCTGAACTGTTGAAAATGTAATTTTTTCTTTAACGGCTCTGCCTGTTACCTTTCATTCAACCCCCTTTCCCTTGAGAAAAATTAATTTGATTGTGTGTTGTGTGCCTCTTGCGTGCATTTAACTGTGTGGGGTGCTTGCACGCTCACGTGTTACGTTTTCTTTTTGTTAAGAAGAAGAGAGAGAGAGAGAGAGAGGGGGGAGGAGAGAGAGAGATAGACAGACAGACAGAGAGAGAGATAGACAGAGAGAGACAGAGACAGACAGACAGACAACAGAACAGAAATGAAATGAAATGAAATGAAATGGAGAAGAAAATTTTTATTGTAATATGGCCAGGCCCTCTTTGGAAGAGGGGTACAAAACCAAATACTTCAAACATCATATAAATACACAGACATAAATACGCATTATAGCAATCTGTCGCGCCGTTAATCGCATTGATGAATATAAAGTGCTAATTTTGTGACAGTATTACTGTTCGTCAGAGGTCAACAAGGAGAGATAAACGAAAACCATTGATTATGGAAGAACTTTTGAACTATGACCTTTTCTCTAATGGCAATTGTAAAATAGACACATACTAAGAAGTGCATTTTCGTATTCGACTGCAATTGCACATATTTACACATTAAGTTCTTGTGCCTATGGTTTCTATACCATTGGTAGTGAACTACAAGTCAGAAATGCAAAACTAAGCCTTAGTTATAATCTACTTTAATGCCTGTCAAGAGCCATGCATAGATATATAGGTAGAGGGAGCCAACACGGAACTACACAGACTTCTATGTACAAAAACCTGTCACTCTCATCACATTTTTTTCACTCTATTCTTGCCATCTAACATCAAGTAGTTCTTCGTCTGCCATAAGACATCACAAATTCCTTGACATCACCCCACTGTGCCTCCAGCCACACAAATCCAAATCCATAATCTAAACAAACAATTGGTCTTTCCTCGAATATCAAGTTACACAGAGCAAGCGAAACCCCTCTTGGGTAATCGTCTTTTGACATCTGCAAGTATTTTAAACCGTAAGGGAAACCCTTTGTCAACAAAATTGGGATAGTGACCGATATGTTTTAAAATCATTACAAACCCCCCCCAAACGTTAGGAGTAATAAGATAACACCTTATTATTTCTTGGGGGCATATGATGATTTTTTTTCCAATCGAGCGTTTATAAAAAACCCCATCCACTCCATACGGCTAATAGGAAGACTTGATGATCAGAGTTAATAACAGAGAGAGAGGAGAGAGAGGGGGAGAGAAGAGGAGAAGAGAGAAAATTTTTTTAAATATATGTGTGTAACGACGCAAAAAAAGCTCAGAATGATTTCCAATGAAACCCCATTTATTGAGGACAATGTTTAAAACAATAACCACTGAATTTTGCAGTTAAAGTGCCTGTTGTCGTCTGTTTGTTTCTTCTCTCCTCCCTCTTCTCTCTCTCTCTCTCTCTCTCTTCTCCTTCTTTCTTTTCTTCTCTCTCTTTTTTCTCTCTCTCTTCTTCTCTCTCTCTCTCTCTCCTCTCTCTCTCTTTTATCTTAGTCGGTCTGTTTTTTTCTTCTCCTCTCCCCTTTTTTTCTCTCCTCTCCTCCCCTCTCTCCTTCTCTCTCTCTCTTACTTCATCTATCGTTGTTGTCTGTAGTGATTATTCTATAGACGTAAAATGTTTTGGGGTTATTTTTGCTTGTTTCCGTCCTTGTTCAGAGACATTTGGGCAGTATTTTTTTTTTGTTTCCTGTCAGTCTAGCGGGCCAGATTTTAGCTTACATCCCCACAGCGTTGAAGCAAATGTCCCTAAAAAAAACAGAGGTAGCAAATTTTCAAGAGGGCACCTTTGGGGCTCATCCAACCTGACATTTATAGTGGATTTAAATACTATCTGCTTTAACATCAATTCCCCGAAGATATGAGCAAATATATGCACATGTAGCTGGATGTCAGTAAGTGTACCCCTACAATCGTCAAGCCCTGAAAACACAAGTACGTTTTTACGACAAAAGAAAACATAGGCACAGGTCAAATAAAAGTGTATCAACTTTGTGTATTTCAGGAGCCCGGAGAGAGAGAGAGAGAGAGAGAGAAGAGAGAGAAGAGAAGGGAGAGAGAGAGAGAAGACAGACAGACAGACAGACAGACAGAAGAGCAGAGATAGAGACACACAGAAGGGGAAGAGAGAGAGAGAGGGGGGAGAGAGAGAGAGAGAGAGAGAAAAAGAGAAGACAGAAGCGAGACAGAGTAGGAAGGCACAGATACAACCCCACAGAAGAAGAGAGAGAGGGGAGAAAGGGAAAGGAAGAGAGAGAAGGGAGAGAGAGAGAGAAGAGAGATTTTTGGGGGGTGGTGAGGGAAATGAAATTTTTAAATGAGACAGAAGAAAGGGAAGGAAAAAAGTGAGTGGCCTCCCTAAAACAAATTCTCAGGTAGCAACACATTTTTCAAAACCTTTCGTGGCTTGCACAAATTTTCGTTTAAAGTGCGTGGGGTATTGTACTGTTGCGGCAGTGGGTGGGTGTGTGTGGTGTTGTGTGTGTGTGTGTGTGGGG
>JAFLJL010017539.1:25042-63327 GCA_018398815.1 Conus ventricosus | reverse complement strand
GCCCTGACAATGAAACCCTTGTTGTGTGTGGGTTTTTGGCGCATGATTTCAGAAACCGGTGTGAACGCGACAATAAACGCGGTAATATTATCTGTTTCTGTGGCTGCAACAGGGGAGAGAGAGAGGAGAAAAGGGGGAGAGAGGAAGGAGGGGAAGAGAGAGGGGAGAGGGGAGAGGGGGAGAGAAGAGGAAGGGGAGAGAGAAAAGGAGAGGAGAGAGAGAGAGAGAGAGAGAGGGAGGGGAGAGAGAGAGAGAGAGAGACTCAACCACTGCAGCCCTTCCTGAGCAAGATGTGTGTGTGTGTGTGTGGGGTGTGTGTGTGTGTGTGTGTTGTGTGTGTGTGTGTGGTGTTTTGTGTTTGAGAATGGATCTGCGATTTTCTTTTTTTTTCTTTTGTGTGCTCTTCTCTATCCTCCTGCCCCCCCCCCCTCTCTCTCTCTCTCCTCTCTCTCTCTCTCTTCTCTCTCTCTTACCCATCTACCTTCCTGCTTTTCTTGCTTCTCCATGCATCTGTAAAAGAGAGAGAGAGGAGAGAGAGGAGAGGAGAGAGAGAGAGAGAGAGAGAGAGAGAGAGAAAGGGAGAGAGAGCGAAGAGAGAGAGAGAGAGAGAGAGAGAGAGAGAGAGAGAGAGAGAGAGAACTCAGAACTCAAAACCCATTAGAATGGGCATATGCCCATGTCATGGGTGGGATTACTATAAAATAAGGGAAATGCGACTAACTTGAAAAGAAAAGAAAAAGAAAACAAAAATATCAATACACTTGTAGATATATGTATTCGCAAACGGACACACACTACACAGATGCACAAAAACGTTGACAAACACATGCACGTGCATATATTCAATACGATACGTTCGCGCGCATGTGCAAATTGTATAGATTACCATAATATTTGCAAATATGAGAATATTGTGACGGTGTGTATGTATGAATATATGAACATAAACGATATTAGAATTCCGTTTGGCTTATGTACGTTATGTTGTTCCGGTGCCGATTTAAAAAAAAAGATTCTGGGCACTCATTTGTTCTATCAGCATATGATGAAAGGTTTTACACTATTTTATAAGTTTTTATTCAGTCTTAATTATTGTTTAAAGATCGTTCCATATCGAGAAATCTCTTTTTCAAAGATTCAAACAGGTACCAGCCAACTACATTACATTATTTTCACTCGCAATTAAAAGGTCATTGTAAAACGCTGATGGTCGCACGAAAATTTGCGAGGTAAAATATTTTTCTCTGATGTCGCGTTTAATTTGGACACACAAGAAAAAAGTGAAGTTCAGATTCTGGAACATCTTTAAAAAACGGGCAAAACGTTGTGTCAGGGGGACCGGGGAGTATAATGATATTTATTTCAATGGTGACACATCTAGTCTGAAACGTAAGAGTACTTTTCTAACAGCAATGTTCTTTATGTTAAACACAGATTGCGGAAGACTAGGAAACTGACTTGAAAGAGGTATAAAAATGAATCGTTCCCCTGAAACGTCACCATTCCAGTTCTGCAGGAAACAATCTATTAATCTCTGTTTGAATTCAGACAGAAAAATATTAGAAAAAAAAGAAACACCCGAAGGTGTGGGGAGGGGCCCAGAGAAGCCTGTCTTCGCCCGCCTTTAGAGCAGTCCTGTACCACCCTTGGAGGCCTGCGCTGTGTTGACGATGGGTACAGGCACGCACAGGGGCACTCCACTAAGATATCAAGGGACATAACTGCTCCTGAACAGAGGTAAATTAGATACAGGATGCAGCCCCATAACAGCCTTTTAAAATAGCATCCCATGGGTGTCCAGCCCCTATTTCATGACTGGGAGAGCCCACCGGCGAAAAAAAACCACCCCCCAGCTGCCGAGCACACCCCACAGACCCACCACCCCTGCCCACGGACGACGAAGACAGCGCCACTCCAGACACAGCCAAGCTTTCGCCATACGGTCTTATGTGCCCTCAAGAGAGATCCAAGTTGTAGTCTTCCCACTGTCAACAGGACTTTCCCTGTGGTCAGTGGGTCTTTCCTCACCGTCACTGGACCTTTCTCCAGGGTCAGCCTAGTTAAGGCAAAGAAGAAAAAGAAACACCGAAAGGTGCTGGGGAGGACCCCAGAGAAGCACTGTCTTGCCGCCTTTAGAGCAGTCCTGTACCACCCTTGGAGGCCTGCGCTGTGTTGACGAGGGTACAGGGCCCCACAGGACACTCCATAAGATATCAAGGGACATAACTGCTCCTGAACAGAGGTAAATTAGATACAGGATGCAGCTCATAACGCCTTAAAGTAGCATCCCAGGGTGTACCAGCCCCTATTTCATGCTGCAGAGCCCACCCGGGGAAAAACACCACCCCCCAGCTGCCGAGCAAAACCCACGACCAACCACCCCTGCCACGGGCGACGAAGACAGCGCCACTCCAACACAGCCAAACTTTCGCCATACGGTCTTATGTGCCTCAAGAGGAATCCAAAGTTGTAGTCTTTCCCACTGTCAACAGGACTTTCCCTGTGGTCAGTGGGGTCTTTCCTCACCGTCATGGACCCTTTTTCCAGGGTCAGCCTAGTTAAGGCAAAGAAGAAAAAGAAACACCGAAGGTGCTGGGGAGGACCCAGAGAAGCACTGTCTTCGCCTGCCCTTTAGAGCAGTCCTGTACCCCCCTTGGAGGCCTGCGCTGTGTTGACGATGGGTACAGGCCACGCACAGGACACTCCACTAAGATCAAGGACATAACTGCTCCTGAACAGAGGTAAATTAGACTACCCGGATGAGCTCATAACAGCCTTAAAGTAGCATCCCCATTTGGGTGTACCAGCCCGTATTTTATGACTGCAGAGCCCACCGGCGAAAAAACCACCTCCAGCTGCCGAGCACACCCCACAGACCCCAAACCACCCTGCCCCGGACAGACGAAGACAGCGCCACTCCAGACACAGCCAAGCTTTTGCCATCGGTCTTATGTGCCCTCAAAGAGAATCCAAAGTTTTTAGTCTTCCACTGTCAACAGGACTTTCCCTTGGTCAGTGGGTCTTTCCTCCCGTCACTGGACCTTTCTCCAGGGTCAGCCTAGTTAAGGCAAAGAAGAAAAAAAACACCAAGGTGCTGGGGAAAGGACCCGGTGAACTGTCTTCGCCTGCCTTTAAAAAATATATAATATATAATATAATTTATATATAATTTTAAAAATATTAATGTGAGATACTCCTGATTTTCCCAAACGTGGCCGAATCCATAGCGGTACAATGTGAAGCAACATTAGAAACCCAGTTATTCTTGTCTTTACAATGAAGATTATTTAACATTTTATAAGCCCTGTAAGGGAGTCGACCTTCAGGCATTGTTATTAAATTTTAAACCAAAATTTTATACATTTGGTTTTAGTACATATGTTAAAGAGGATACCTCCCCGTTTCAGCATAAATCGGGCATTAGGCGTCCCGATACTGACGTTCAGGAATCTCTTAAACGCAAACATATGCACCCCTTTTAATAATTGTATGATACGCCGTAAGACCCCTTTCTTCAGAAGCGTATGTGAGCATGGTTGGATCTGCAGTCAAATAATTGACAAACATGAAGGAGATGGTCCCAACTGTCTACAGCAATTTTAAAAAGCAAAGAACACCCTTCTTTGCTTTAAGGCCTGTCTTCCAAAGCGTATGAAAATGTCAGGCCAGTAGAAAAAAACACAAGGTATTTATAGCTGTTAACAATCTCAATCTTTCTATCGCCATAAAACCATTTTTCTTTTGATGAAATGTATCCACCATTTCTAAAAATAACTATTTTAGATTTGTCAAGTTCACTTGAAGACCAAGTCTGCTAGCTGTATTTTTAAACATATTCAGTTGTTGCTGAAGGCAGTCACAGAATAAGACAAAAGAATTACATTTGTCAGCAAAAAGAAGTATAAAGATTTTCCAAAATGTCATCTGGTGACAACTTGATGCCATGTTTTTCTAAAGTGTGGACATCATTAGCCAATTCATTGATCAGAAAAAGAGAACAGAATGGAACTACATATTTCACCTTGCTTTACTCCAAGAGGACATAAAAACGCGTCTGTCAAATCACTACCTACTCTTACTCTAGCTTTCACAACACTGTACATGCTCTTGATTGCCCCTTTTTCATTCTACCATTTAATTCCGTATTTCTTAAGGGCTGTCCACAAGTAAAATTTTTATCTGCTAAATCGAAGGCCCTTTGTAAGTCAATAAAATGCGACATAAGTTACAATGGCTAAGAAGTTGCTTCGTACTAACCCAAAAGTGTGAAAACATGGTCTATGTACTGTATTGCGACGAAAACCAGCTGCGCTTCATGTATAATATCATTGTCCTCTGCTTTATGCAGTGAGACGTTTATGCAAATGTAGCTGTAAATCATACTACACACGTTTAACAAGGAAATGCCTCTGTGGTTGTCGGGACATCAATATCCCCTTTTTTTGTTTCAAAGTATGGATTACAGTTTTTTTCCATTCATCTGGAAAAAACTCCGGATTAAAAAAGTTTGTTTAGGTATTTAACAAGGAATGGTGTTAGTAAAGAACTGAATATTCATAAAAATTCAAATTTATCAAACCATCTGGTCCAGGAGCTTTGTTATTTTTCAAAGCTCTAAGGGCGACAAGGGATTTTGTCTCTGTAATATCACAATCTAGATTTTCAATCACTACAGAACATCATCATTTTTATCCCGTCCACGTGGTTTTCCTCCAAATTGTGATCAATGCACTGGAAGAAAACATATCCTTAAGTGCTTATACCCCACATCTGGAGTAATGCTACTTTGTGTGAATTCTTTCTTCGTTAAAGATCTGACCGTTTTCCAAAAAATGCTTGGTTCTTTAGAACTTGAGTGAAAGGGGTCAAGAAAATTTTTCTTTGTGTTTCTGTTTTTTTTCTGCAAAAAATGCTTATATTCTTTCCTTTTATTTTTATATTGTATTTTGTCTTCCTAGCCTTTTCTGGCGACTTTTGAGATGTTTGAACTTCCGTAGAGTTTGTCTCAGAAAACGACGTTTGATCCAGCATTCACCATCAAACCATGCATTATTATTTTTGTCGCCCAACGTGATCTGTTTCTGCATAACTGAGCCTGCTTTTTGCATGGTTCATTAAATTTATCAAGGCATCATTGATATCGATGTCAATCAAACCGAATGCGCTTGCCATCAGTGACATGCTTCTTCTGAATAAAATTAGATTTAAAACTCGGAAAATTTTCTCAGTATTCCAATGTATTTTACTATTGTTTGTCTGTTAGAACTCGGAGCAGTTTCATTTGGTGGATATAATTTAAGTTTCAACTCAATAGGCATATATTTGGATTCCACTCTAGGAGAAACAATAAATGCTGAGTCCAAGGTCCAGGATACATATTGACAGAATGAAATAGTCAATGATGCTTGCTCCATTGTGGAGCTACATAAGTAAAATTTCCCCCTTTTTTCATCCCCCAAGATAACAAAACCAATTCAATATTACTAAATTAACTGGTCACAAACATCCAGTAAATATTTTCCCAACTGGTTAACAAAAGGAATCTTTAGATGACCGTTATATGGGACAGAATCATGAAAAAAAATGTCAGGGTCGATGTCGAAAAGTACGAAACATCTCGCCCATTTTTTCCACCAGTTCTTGCGTTTAAGTCACCACATATCAACACAGGAAGATCACAGAGAGAGAGAGAGAGAGAGAGAGAGAGATTCATTGATTCATTGATTCATTGATATTTTAATGTCAATAGCAGTACAGCCATCATGACATGGGGGCGTATTCACCCATGAAAATGATCTAAGACATGTATAGCGACTAACTTTAAACAACTATAACCATTTTATATATGTAGGTACAGCTTCATGTCATTATCCTACATACCTGCACACATGCATATACGTGCCTACGCACATACTCATATGCACACAACACACACACACACACACACACACACACACACACACACACACACACACACACACACACACACACACACCATGTACATTCAAGTTAGTTACATTCATAATCTCATAACCAATGGTATAACCAATAACCACCGGGCACTGAATAAGGAAGGAAGTTTACCTAACAGAAAATCAAATCAGCAACAGAAAATCAAATCAGCGTGTTTTTTCTAACTCTGCATGCTTCGGCAATGTATTTTGCTAGAGATCTGATTAACATCTCATTTTCCAGTGTCAGCACACGAGCTAGATTGTGGTTTTTCGCAGCAGGCAACTGAAACAAGCAACATTTTTCGCGTATTTGTCTGTAAGCTTCGCAGTGGAATAAAAAGTGACACTCGTCTTCATTGTCATTCAACTTACATACTGGACAGTTATTGATTGCTGTTGTGCCGGGCATGAACCATACCTTGTTTGCCTGTAGTGACCCAAGGTTCTGGTTCGAAAACGTGCGAGTACAGTTCTATGCCATCTATCTGTTACTACTGATAGGTACTTTTCAGCTTGCAGGTTGCTGTTAAATGAAAGGAACATTTCATATTTATCATTTCCTTCCATATCAGGGTCGAGAGAGAGAGAGAGAGAGAGAGAGAGAGAGGAGAGAGAGAGAGAGAGAGAGAGAGAGAGAGAGAGAGAGAGAGAAGAGAGAGGAGAGAGAGTGCGTGTGTATGGGTTCGCGTGTGTGTGCGTTCCTGCTTGCGTGGCCCGCGCATGTGTGCGCGCGTGTGTGTGTGGGGGGGGGGGGGGGGGGGGGCGTGCGTGCGTGTGTGTGTGTATGTGGCATCCGCGCGCGCACGTGTGTGTGTGTGTGTGTGTGTGTGTGTGTGTGTGTGTGTGTGCGTGCGTGCGTGCGTGCATGCGTATGTGTGTGTGTGTGTGTGTGTGTGTGTGTATGTGTGTGTGTGTGTGGTGTGTGTGTGTGTGTGTGGTGTGTGTGTGTGTGTGCGTGCGTGCGCGCTCATGTGTGTTTCAAGCTTGTAGCTACTTTGTTTGTGTGGTTTCATTATGATTGATATTTCTCCTTTTCTCTGTCTTCTTTCTTGTTAACCTTGTACAGAGAGTGGTATCCAAGCATACAGGCACAAACACACACATGCCAAGAGAGGAGAGAGAGAGAGAGAGGAGAGAGGAGAGAGAGAGAGAAGAGAGAGAGAGAGAGAGAGAGAGAGAGAGAGAGAGAGGGATGGACTCATCTTCAAATCAGGAACCCCATATATACGTTTGTCCATGCCCGTTAATAGTGTAACCACCTTACACACGGCTCCCCACTTTCTCTGAAAACTTTTAAAAAAAATTATTTTCCAGCATTTTGTTCCCTCAAGATGTCCACTTCAGTGAAGTCAACCGCCATCTGACCGCTCGGAGGTCAGTGGAGTGTATTGTTATTGACTTCCAAACTCACCCGCCTCCACGACAGATAAAATGTCCCAGGCGGACCCTTTTCTCCGAACTGTACAGGATAACGCGTTTAGTAATGGACACACACAAAAAAAGCAAATAAAGAGGGGAAGATGGGAGGAGGGTAGAGAGCAGAGTCCGACCTTGTTTTCTGTCGCTGGACCAGTTCCTTTTCTCCCGCGAGGTCAGCAATCCACTTAGCCTTCCCCTCCATCCTGCTTTTGCTCGCTGTCTGTTCAATTTTCCCCATGACCACAGAAGCGTGTCCGAGGTCCATCTCCGAAAGTGACCCCCCTTCCCCGTGATGGCAAATGGGGGAGAAGGGTAGGGTGATGGGGGTGGAATGGGGTGGGGTGGGGTGGAGGAGGGGGGGGGGGGGTGTTTACTGAGAACTGTCCGAGCAGAAGAATTGAATGTGGCGGAGGAATTGTTGTTTGTGGTGGCACGTGTGATAGCTGTGGGAGTGGTACCAACCGAGCTGGGTGGAAATGGCAATGATGGGCCATTGCTGTGCGGGGTTGTGTTTTCGTTGCGTTGCGTTGCGTTGCGTTGCGTTGTGTTACATTCATTGCGTTGCGTTTTGTTGTGTTGTGTTGGTGTTACATTTCGTTGCGTTGTGTTTTGTTGTGATGGTTACATTTCGTTGCGTTGCGTTTTGTTGTGTTTTGTTACATTCATTGCGTTGTGTTTTGTTGTGTTGTGTTGTGTTACATTCATTGCGTTGTGCTTTGTTGTATTGTGTTGTGTTACATTTCGTTGCGTTGTGTTTGTTGTGATGTGTTGTGTGCTACATTTCGTTGCGTTGCGTTGTGTTACATTCCATTGCGTTGCGTTGTGTTTTGTTGCGTTGTGATAATTCCGTTGCGTTGCGTGCGTTGCGTTGTGTGTTGTGTTACATTCCGTTGCGTTGCGTTGCGTTGCGTTGTGTTATGTTGTGTTGCGTTGTGTGGCGTTGTGTCCGTGTTGCGTTGTATGTATAGTGTTGTGTTACATTGAACTGTGTTGGTTTGTTTTGCGTTTCCATTCCGTTGTTTTGCATTATGATACCAGTTTCTTATTTGTGTTGTATTGCATTGTGTAGAATCGAACTGCATCGCGATGTATTTATTCTAGCGCTTTACGTTGCATTATAGCCTATTCCACTGCGATGTATCGCATTGTATATCATATTATTATGCGATGCATATATTTATTTCATGGCACCATCATGCAGGGCATTATTTTATTTGTATTTGCATTTCGTTTCATTGCATTTTATTCCATTGCATCGCATGGCGGTGTTTCCATTCCACTTGCCTTGTCTTGTGGTGATATGTGCTGGTATAATTGTATCATACTGCGTATTCCATTCCGTTTGCCTTGTGTTGTGGCGTTTTGTACGTGCTTGTTATGTTGTATCATGTTGCGTTGGATTCTACTGCAGCATGATGTTTTTGTGTTTTAAGTGTAGAACTGTATTGTCAGACTTGTCTGTTTTTGTTGTTGTTGTTTGTTTGTTTTTTTTCATTTTGGAACGCCGCATCACTACGATTTCAAGTCACATTCTATCTGTCTCTCTGTCTCTGTCTCTGTGTCAACCTCGGGTTATGTCGATGGAGGAAGGACTAGCGCACAGCCAAACACACTCACAGCTTGCTTACAATCTCATTCATATACATGCATTCGTCACATCAAACCACTAGTAAAGTCCTATAACTTTACTACACATGATCATAGAAAGAAACATCAATGCATATGGAATCAACAAAATAAACATTTCTCTTTCCTGAACTTCACAAAATCATTTATCTAAAACATCATTAAGTAACCCCGGGTATAAACAGATTTCTACTTTACCTGGCAGGTGATCTTAACTATTCACGAATCACTCTTTTTCTTTTCTTTTTCTTTTTCTTTTCACTGTCACTTCACAAGCACGACACAACTGTTGGCACTGGTCAGGTTAGAACTGCTGGCACCGGTCAGGCTGGACTGCTGGCACTGGTCAGGTTGGACTGCCGATGAAAGTGGCGCTGGCCAAGTATGAGGTCGAACCCCGGTTAAGATGGAACAGTGACTATCAACATCGATCTGTTCTCCTTTCTTTCTTCCTGCATTAACGCATTGCACTCTCTCTCTCTCTTCTAGTCTGCTCTATCAAATGGACATGGTTGCTTTTCTTTTCTTTTCTTTTCTTTCTTTTTCCTCTTCATTAGTTAGCAACTCTCTCTCCACATCTCTCCTAAGTCCTTCCTCTGCAGACTATCTCGTGCTAATGCCTCCACTTGGTTCTCTTCTCTCCTCCCCTCATCTCTCTGCTTCTCTCTCGAGCAGACCTAGAACCTCTTCCTCTCTCTCTCTCTCTTCGTTCTTCCTCTGTTCGTTCTCTCATTCTCTCTCTCACGCATTACTTTATCACCTCACTCCGTGTCCAGGGCCAGTACCATTGGTCAGTATTTTTACCACCTCGTACCCGAAGTTATCTACCCTCTAATTCCATTGGATATTCAAATCATGACAGTCACGCCTACACGCCTTACTCTCTGTGGTGGTCAACTGGTCATTTAATTGATTAGCTTGATTTCACCCCCACCACACCTACCTTCCCCCCTCCTACTTCAACTGGCGACGTCCGACTTAACTTGTGGCGCTAGTCCTACAAATTGGCTAGATGAATCTGGCCCATGCACTGAGAATCCGTCCGGGCAGACATCGAGGCGTCGGTCAAACGGCTTAGTCTGTCTGGCTGGACCGTACCGTCTCCGTGAAGCCTCTCCGCTAAGCTTAATTGGCTGGACCCGACACATGGGCCCGTCTACCTGGCGCCTAGAATGTTTGAGTTGAAGCTTATGTCCGAACAAATTGGCTGGCGACGGACCACACTTTGGTTGTGTTTTATTTTTGACTGTGACAATTTCCCCCCTTGCAAAAGACTATGCACGCAATTGTCTCAAAACAACGGTACAAAAAGGACCACAACCGAATTTGCTGACACACAGCTACACGTGCAAATTGAAAAATACTTTACAACCAACGGTTTTATAGATTATAAAATAATCATTAGTGAATACCACTCCAATGAGTTATCATTGACGTGCGCTCTTGCGTTATTTCAACTCATTTTATAACAACCTCTGTGCGCACCTATGCAATTCCCCTACCTGCGGATTTGCCACATCTTCTCTTCACAATTTCTATGAAAAGCACAATATAATATATCACGATCCATGACACTTCACTGAGGAATCTCCATCCCCACTTATTGCAAATAATGCATCACTACACAAGCGACTGTATGCTCCAAGCATAACATACATTCACATGAACACGTCTCACAAGAAAATATGAACAAGTCTCACACAGAAAATATGAACCATAGCCAACTGGGAATGAACCCATATCCACTCAACATAACTGTAATGAACATATATTCTCAACAAAGCACCCCGGATAAGACTGACTTCCTCTGAGTTGCAGCTTGCTAACTACATCTGTCTTAAATAGTCAGCTCTGACATTCTGTCGACCTGGGATGTACTGCACTCGGTACCTGTAGGCTGCAATGCCATTGCCCAACGCAGCACTCTGCTGTTTTCAGCTGCGCCTCCTGCAGGAATTTGAGTGGTTGATGATCAGTCTCTATCACGAACTCTTTCCCATACAAGTATTTGTGGAATTTCTGCACGGCCACACAACGGCTAAACACTCCTTCTCTACAGTTGCGTACCCTTCTTCACACTTTGTCAACTTCCTGCTAGCATACCTCACAGGAAACTCGACCCCTTCATGCTCCTGCAACAATACTGCACCTATTCCACCGCCTGATGCATCTGTCCGCAACAAAAATGGTTTGGACATATCTGGTAGCTTCAAGATGGGACGGGAACCTAGTCTTTCCAACAACATCCTGCAAGTGCTTGCTCTGCAGCGTCTGACCACATCGACCACTGCCGGTTTCCCTGCCTTGACCAAATCACTGAGAGGACTCGTGATTGCTGGCGAAATTTGGAACAAACTCCCTATAGAAACCAATAAAACCTAGCAGACTCCTGACTTCTGTTTTGGTCTTTGGTCTCTCTGAATTCATCATCTTCTCCACCTTTCCTCTTTCCGGCTGCTTTGTGTCGCCTCCGACAACAAAACCTAGGAACTCCTACTGTCTAGCCCTTCATACAGTGACACATCCCTGTATGACTCTTCTGGAAACTTAGGCAACAAAATCTCCCCTTCTTCTGCTGAGTCTCGTTCACCTCATCAAATGATTGCTGCTGTGCCTATGTGCTGAGTCTCACGCTGAATATATTTGCGGAGAAAATTCGCATGGAAAAGTTTTAGTTTCCCATTCACATCAATTCGGTAATCCCGACCGACTTTTCAGTGATGGTGAATGTCCTTTCCAATGCATCAGCAGCTTGTTGTGACCCGTGGGAAGCAGTACCAGACTTTGATCTCCCACCTTGAGATTGCTTCCTCACCTTCCTGTCATATCGCTTCTTCTGAACGACCCTAGCCTTCTGCAAACTTTCCTTTGCAACCTTACATGTCTCATACCTGTGCCCACCTTTGAAAGGGTGAGATTGGGCCATGAGATCAACACCACTCTCCTGAAGGGTGTCATTAAAGG
The DNA here is from genome assembly GCA_018398815.1 of Conus ventricosus. Classification (NCBI taxonomy): domain Eukaryota; kingdom Metazoa; phylum Mollusca; class Gastropoda; order Neogastropoda; family Conidae; genus Conus; species Conus ventricosus. The sequence continues at coordinate 51,364 of JAFLJL010017539.1, read as the reverse complement.
GATGTTTAAAGGGCCCTTCCTCTCACCCCTCTTGTGCTGACCTTTGACACACAGCACATGACATGCAGAACCGCTTAATGTCTGCCATTGCCCCTGGCCAATGAAAGTCATCAAAGTTCGTCAGCTGTTTTTGCGGTGCCGAGATGACCCCCATGAGCGACTCGTGACCCACTGACATGACAGTTCCCGATAACCTGCTGGTACCCTCTAACTGAATGGTCACCTTACCTGTCTTCCCCCTTGGTGAACACTCGGTACAACGCCCGCCTTTCACAAGAAATTCTGTCTCACTCCTCTAACCTCCTGTTCTCTCCACCTCTTGCCAACTCCCAAGACTTTCACGAGCGAAGGGTCTTTTCCTGCGCTGCCCTAAACTCATCAGGCGACACATCATGCCTGACTTCCATGCGAACCGACGTAACGGTTTATCAACCTTTTTCCTCCTTCTTGCTCCGTGTTTGAACTGCATGCCCCTGTAGCAGTCACAACTCAGGATCCCTGGATCCCTTGCCCCTGGAAATATTTCCAATGATCAAATCATGAAGGGGTTTCTCCATCACCAACGCAGACAACTCGCCTGAGAAGTAAGGGGTACGTACTTCTATCTTAGCAACTGGAAACTCCCTCACAGTCCATCGATAGAGTACAGGTCTGGATTTGCCCTGTCAAATCCCCTTTCCGACCAGCGTTTGTTCTAACTACACCACATGAACAACCAGTGTCTCGTAACACTTTCACCCTCTGCTGGCCAATCCACCCTTCTTCCACTGTAACGAACACTCAGCCTAGTGCCCTCCATCCCTGACACTGACTGCTGTCCAGTGCTAGCCATAGGCTGCACCTCCACCCTCTTCAGATTGAATCCCCTTTGTTCCACTGCAGTCGTTTCCCCTGGCGACCCTTCACCTCTTCAAAGCGCTGCCTTCTGGAACCTCATGCGACAATCCCTCGCCACATGTCCCTTCTTGTGACAAATGAAACACTAATGTCCCTTTGCCCTTCCTTCTGCCCCACCACTGGGTTTGCAGACTTTGCAGAAGAACTCTCACTAGTCTCCTTGCACTCTTCTCACCTGTGCCTAGCACCTGTTTCTCCTGCACCTTAGTGCCCAAACGTGCCTCCTGTACACCTCTGCTAACTTCAGCAACTCCCCTGCTGTCTCTGGCTGTACTCACTTTCAAATGTATGGTAACTCAGGCCGCAACCTACAAAATCTGTTCCTTCATAACCAACTCTTCAATTCAGCGAACTCCTTCTTCGTCCGCCAACTCTAACCACTTCTCAAATAGTGATCTAAACAGTCACCAAACTGAGTGTACGTCTCACTGCTTGTAATTTTAGCTGAACGAAATTTCTTCTGAACCCCTCCTCTGTGAGCAAATCCTTTCATCAATGATTCCTTCACAGCACCAAATCAGACTGTGTTTCTGCTGGTAACGCAGTGAAAATCTGTATGCCTTACCCTCAGTAACGCTGACAAATGACTGCCCCCTCTTCTGAGCCAACCCTGACTGGTCGCAAACGTTTCGAACCGACTGATGTTATGCATTCAATCGAATCGTTCCTTCAGAGAATTTGGGCAACTTGGTCGGGGGCGTAACTGCGCACAGGAGTCACTGCGAGACTGAACTCCCATCCTCGGTGGTCTCCTTTGTATTTTCACTACGCTCTAAACTCTAATTGAATCCTTAGTCTTTCTGTTTCCTGCGCTTCCCTTTCTTTCCCGTTTCCTGCGCTTCCCTTAGTCTTTCTGTTTCCTGCGTTTCGCAAGCCTGAATCCTAATCTTTCTGTTTCCTGCGTTTCTTTATCATTGTTAGCCTGAATCTTAACTTTCCGTTTCCTGCTTCATTCTTTCGTTTCCTGCCGCTATTTCTCCAGTGAACACGTCGTCTTTCCTGCTCGCTCATCCCTTTCCATCTTTTGCTGGTTTTCAACGAATGCAACGCAACTCATCCCGAGTAGCCTAAATCACGAGCGACGCTCACAAGTTGTTCAATAGGGTGTTCTTTTCTTCCGCCATTTATATCTCTTTTTTTTTTTTTTTTTAACAAGATTTTATTACTACGACAGCCAAACTGGTGGTTACCGACACGAAGTGACGTAATAGCACAATCCTATGAATGATAATATTAGCTGGGACAACGTAGTTAGTTTTTATAAGACGCCCAGCGCCTGACCCAACTATGAGAGCGAATTATAGGCAATCTGTGCGAAATAAGTACTCTGGGCTGAAATGCCAAGCCTAGTATAACTATCTTGGAAGCAATGCCAAGCCTAGTATTTAACTATCTGGGACATACAGTAAGACAACACCTGTCTTAGGATTACAATACTTGAATCCCACCAGCTTCCTCTCTGAGAATTGAACAATTAAATAAATGGGCCAGAATATCCTGGCAGGCTCGCCAAAAATTGTCAACCTCGGGTTTATGTCGATGGAGGAAGACTAGCGCACAGCCCAAACACACTCACAGCTTGCTTACAATCTCATTCATATATCATGCATTCGTCACATCAAACCACTAGTAAATCTATAAATTTCTACACATTGATCAATAGAAAGAAACATCAATGTATATGGAATCAACAAAAATAAAACATTCTCTCTTCCTGAACTTCACAAAATCATTTATCTAAAACATCATTAACTAACCCCGGTATAAACAGATTTCTACTTTACCTGGCCAGTGATCTTAACTATTCACGAATCACTGTCTTTTCTTTTCTTTTTCTTTTCTTCACTGTCACTTTCACAAGCACGACACACTGTTGGCACTGGTCAGGTTAGACTGCGGCACCGGTCAGGCTGACGCTGGCACTGGTCAGGTTGGACTGCCGATGAAAGTGGCGCTGGCCAAGTATGAGGTCGAACCCCGGTTAAGATGGAACAGTGACTATCAACATTGATCTGTTCTCCTTTCCTTTCTTCCTGCATTAACGCATGCACTCTCTCTCTCTCTCTACTGCTCTATCAAGGACATGTGTTGCTTTTCTTTTCTTTTTCTTTCTTTCTTTTCCGCTTCATTAGTTAGCAAACTCTCTCTCTCTCCAATCTCTCCTAAGTCCTTCCTCTGCAGACTATCTCGTGCTAATGCCTCCACTTGGTTCTCTTCTCTCCTCCCCTCATCTCTCTCTTCTCTCTCGAGCAGACCTAGAACCTCTTCCTCTCCTCTTTTCTCTTCGTTCTTCCTCTGTTCGTTCTCTCATTCTCTCCTCTCACGCATTACTTTATCACCTCAAATTCCGTGTCCAAGGGCCAGTACCATTGGTCAGTATTTTTACCACCTCGTACCCGAAGTTATCTCCCTCTAATTCCATTGGATATTCAAATCATGACAGTCACGCCTACACGCCTTACTCTCTGTGGTGGTCAACTGGTCATTTAATTGATTAGCTTGATTTCCCCCCCACCACACACTACCTTCCCCCCTCCTACTTCAACTGGCGACATCCGACTTAACTTGTGGGCGCTAGTCCTACAAATTGGCTAGATGAATCTGGCCCAGGCACTGAGATCCGTCCGGGCAGACATCGAGGCATCGGTCAAACGGCTTAGTCTGTCTGGCTGGACCGTACCGTCTCCGTGAAGCCTCTCCGCTAAGCTTAATTGGCTGGACCCGACACATGGGCCCGTCTACCTGGCGCCTAGAATGTTTGAGTTGAAGCTTATGTCCGAACAAATTGGCTGGCGACGGACCACACTTTGGTTGTGTTTATTTTTGACCGTGACACTCTGTTTCTCTGTCTGTCTGTCTGTCTGTCTGTCTGTCTGTCTGTCTGTCTGTCTGTCTGTCTCTCTCTCTCTCTCTCTCTCTCTCTCTCTCTCACACACACACACACACACACACACACACACACACACACACACACACACACACACACACACACACACTCACACGCACGCACGCACGCACGCACGCACGCACGCACGCACGCACGCACGCACGCGCGCACACACACACATGCACACACACAACATGATTTTTTCCCCTGTATACCTGTTGCCCCATGATGCTCGGAGTCCTATTGGTTTGCGGGCGTGGTAGGTCAAAGGTTGAATATATACGCACTTTTTTTTCCTGCAGCCCCTGTCGCTCCTTACTTAGAACAGGGGAGGGGGGGGGGGGGGATGCTATGGCCTTAAAGAAGAAGGCTGGAGCCATGTTCACAGTGGAATTTCACCCATTTGTTTATGCATGTACACCAACGCTGCAGACGTCTGTACCTCTCGGGCCTGGTGGACGCCAGGGATATGTCATCAGCAGTGACGAAGCATGGAGACCCGCCATGCTCTTTCAGATCAGTTGACGTTAGTTTCATTTTTTTTCCCCTCGCCCATGCCCTCCGATAGGCTCGTTTAAAGGTCTACAGTGTTGGTCAGTTCATGGGCAGTGTCGTTGGATGAGCGTGGTGACATCCTTCGGAGGAAGATTGCTCAGTCACGCTGGCTCCTCGGTGAAGCAGTTACTGTCGTCCGGAGTGGAGGATCGGCATAATAAAAGGTGGTGACCTGCTTATAATTATTGAATCAAAACAGGCTCCACTGAACTCGACCGAAGAGACACAGCAGCAGTAGAAATATCTTCCTTACGACGCTCCGTCTTTGACTGCTTCCTATGGAAAGCCGATTCAGGGACTGCTGCGGGACTTATCCGGGTGTAGCTTTGTTTGGGGAGAGCTGGACAGGACAAACGTTTGTGCTGACATCGTTTTTGTCTAGTTGATCACTCGTGGCTGTTTTAAGACTGTCAATTCGTTGAGAAAAAAAAGTCCCCTCTTCAAGGAAAACAAGCAACAGAAATAATCTCTACAAACAACAAAGACACATCAACTAATGACATGGAAACGAAGCAAAATTATTGATACCCTGAAGATGGATAAGTTCAGGATTTCAACATTCTACTGGAAGCATCAGCCGTGGGGCTTTATTTTCACTGCCCGATTTGAAAAGAATAATAACGCCCATTTAAACGTCAAAAAAAAAAAAATGCATACATTGGCCCATGAGGTCAGACAGACACAGCAGAACAGACGACCGGTGTCCACTCTGGACAATGTGGAATTTTCACTAGCCAGTCGCCAGACTGCTACAGGAAAGCTCACAAATAGTGACAAAGCGGAAAAAAGTATAAACATGTTTCTGGAGTAAAAAGAGAGAAATTGGGAGAGGGAAGGGAAAGGGGAGGGGGGAGGAGGAGGGGAGGGGGGCACAAAGGCAGAAAAGCCGTGGACGACAGCGAACAATATTGGGGAGGGAGGGGGGGGGGGGGGGCAGTGGGGAAGGGGGAGCGGAAAGAAACGCAAAAAAGCAGAGTTGAGGATAATTGCAGAAAAGGGGAAAGTTGCAGCCACAGAATTTAGAGACAGGCGTGAATACTGTTTTGAAGATTGGACCCGGGCAAACAGCACACCACTACTATTACTGCTGCTGTTACTGCTACTACTACTACTACTACTATACTACTACTGCTGCTGCTGCTGCTGCGGCTGCTGCTGCAGCTGCTGCTGCTACAACAACAACAACAACTACTACTACGACGACGACGACGACGATTACTACTTCACTACTACTACTACTACTACTACTACTACTACTACTACTACTACTACTACTACTACTACTACTATACTACCTCCCGGTACATGTGCTAACTGCAAGCTGCACTTCTTGCTTCGTTTTCGGATGTCACCCAAAAGCCCAGTACTGAAGCTGTTGTCACCCAAAAGGCCAGTACTGAAGCTGTCGTCACCCAAAAGGCCAGTACTGAAGCTGTCGTCACCAAAAGGCCAGTACTGAAGCTGTCGTCACCCAAAAGGCCAGTACTGAAGCTGTCGTCACCCAAAAAGCCAGTACTGAAGCTGTCGTCACCCAGAAGGCCAGTACTGAAGCTGTCGTCACCCAAAAAGCCAGTACTGAAGCTGTCGTCACCCAAAAGCCAGTACTGAAGCTGTCGTCACCCAAAACGCCAGTACCGAAGCTGTCGTCACCCAAAAAGCCAGTACTGAAGCTGTCGTCACCCAAAAAGCCAGTACTGAAGCTGTCGTCACCCAAAAAGCCAATACTGAAGCTGTCGTCCACCAAAAAGCCAGTACTGAAGCTGTCGTCACCCAAAAAGCCAGTACTGAAGCTGTCGTCACCCAGAAGGCCAGTACTGAAGCTGTCGTCAACCCAAAAAGCCAGTACTGAAGCTGTCGTCACCCAAAAAGCCAGTACTGAAGCTGTCGTCACCCAAAAAGCCAGTACCGAAGCTGCCGTCACCCAAAAAGCCAGTACTGAAGCTGTCGTCACCCAGAAGGCCAGTACTGAAGCTGTCGTCACCCAAAAAGCCAATACTGAAGCTGTCGTCATCCAAAAAGCCAGTACTGAAGCTGTCGTCACCCAAAAAGCCAGTACTGAAGCTGTCGTCACCCAAAAAGCCAGTACTGAAGCTGTCGTCACCCAGAAGGCCAGTACTGAAGCTGTCGTCACCCAAAAAGCCAGTACTGAAGCTGTCGTCATCCAAAAAGCCAGTACTGAAGCTGTCGTCACCCAAAAAGCCAGTACTGAAGCTGTCGTCACCCAAAAAGCCAGTACTGAAGCTGTCGTCACCCAAAAAGCCAGTACTGAAGCTGTCGTCACCCAGAAGGCCAGTACTGAAGCTGTCGTCACCCAAAAAGCCAGTACTGAAGCTGTCGTCACCCAAAAAGCCAGTACTGAAGCTGTCGGCACCCAAAAAGCCAGTACCGAAGCTGTCGTCACCCAAAAAGCCAGTACTGAAGCTGTCGTCACCCAGAAGGCCAGTACTGAAGCTGTCGTCACCCAAAAAGCCAGTACTGAAGCTGTCGTCACACCAAAAAGCTAGTACCAAAGCCGTCGTCACCCCAAAAAGCCAGTACTGAAGCTGTCGTCACCCAGAAGGCCAGTACTGAAGCTGTCGTCACCCAGAAGCCAGTACTGAAGCTGTCGTCACCCAAAAAGCCAGTACTGAAGCTGTCGTCACCCAAAAAGCCAGTACTGAAGCTGCCGCCTCTCCGACATTGAAAGGAGAATTCTCCGAGCAGAAGAAAGCGACATCCGCTTGTGTGACATGAACAGGTGTGGGGGGGGGGGGGGAGGGGTTTGGGATGGGGATGGGGGAGGGGGGGGGGCGATCAGTTGTGATGTCATGTCCGGCAGCCTGGAGAAGAGAGAAGAAAATGAGTGGGTGTTGGAGGAAGCAACACGCCCATGCTCCGTGTATATTTCCAGCAGATCACAGAGTGCGAGGGACAGGGGCTTCAGATGTCGAAGGGTTTATTGACGTGGTTTATTTTGAGTCAAAGGAGGAATGCAGAAACCGAGAGCAGAGGGATTAAAAAAGATGAAGGAAGAAAAGGGAAACGATCTATCATTCATGAAATCCAAGTGTAAAGAGTGAAGTCAGAGGAGGAGGGAAAGGGAGAAGAGAAGAGGGAGGGACGAGGAGAGAGAGAAGGGGAGGAGGAGGAGGGGGAAGAGGAAGAGGAGGAGGAGGAGAGAGAGAGAGGAGGAGGAGGAGAGAGGAGGAGGAGGAGGAGGAGAACAAGAACAAGAACAAGAAGAAGCAGAAGAAGAAAAAGAAGAAGGAGAAGGAGAAGGAGAAGAGAGAAGATGATGATGATGATATGATGATGATGATGATGATGATGATGATGAGAGGAGGAAGGAGGAGAGGAGAGGAGGAGAGGAGGAGGAGGATTATGATGATGATGATGATGATGATTGTGATGATGATGATGTTGTTGATGATGTTTGATGATGATGTAACGACGATGCGCGTTTGTTAAGTGAAACCCCAAAAAAAAATCTTACTATCATTAAAAAAAAGGGGAAAAAGGAAACAAGAGTTAAAGTACAAGTCGTCCGGGTTTTTTTCAGACTTAAAAGCAAAAAGCAATTAACCGTTTTTTTTAATTTGGCCCTTTTAAAATAGTCAGGCGAACAGCCCTTTTTAATCTCAAAATAAAATCCATCTGGGGGGCCTTTCCCTTCCAACCCATTTCAGGGGGAACCGGCCCTTTGAAACCAAAAAAATTTAACCATCTGAAGGCTTTTTACCACCCAGTCAGGGCGCCGGGCCGGCCCTTTTGTAACCGGGAATTTTTCAACCATCTGAAGGGTTTGGGAACACCATTTCGGGGCCCGCCCGGGGGTTTTTGAAACCCCCGGGAAAATTTAAACCAAATTCTAAAGGGGTTTTCAAACCACCAGTAAAGAGGGACCGGTTTTTTGTAACCTAAAAAATTAACCATCTAAAGGTTTTTTTTCCACCGTTAGGCGACCAGTCCTTGAAAACCTGAAATAAAACCAAAATCAAAAGGGTTTTTTTTCCTACCACCAGTGGGCCCGGAGGGCCCTTGTAACCCCAAAACAATTTTTTAAAAATGGGCTTTTCCCCTTTTCCTTTTTCCCCCTAAAGCGGGGGGGGGCCACTTTCCCAAAAGCCCTTTTGGGAAATGGGGGCCCCAAAAAAAGCTTTGAAAAACCCCTTAGGGCGACGACATTTAGACGTCAGACTTTTTGTAAGGGGGGGGGAAGGGGGTCTTCATGACGTTTTGTGGGTTTTAACTGGGGAAAGGGGGGGAAAGGGGGAAGATGAAAAAAAAAAAAAACAAAAAAAAAAAAAAACCCTCCCCAAAACCCCCCGGAAAGGAAGTGATCTGTATGTTGTGGTGTACCCTAGGAACAGGTTAGGGGGTTTTTTAAATTAAAGGTTTTTCCCCAAAAAACCCCCCCCCCACATATGCGGGGGGTTTATTTTCAAATGGGAAAAAAAAAAAAATTGCTTAGACGCCCCTTGAATAAAAAAAAGGGTTGGGGAATAAAGGGAAAGGGCCCCAGGGGGGGAAAATGGCAAATTTTTAACGAAATCGGCGGGGAAATTAAATTTTCGGGGAAGGCGAACTTTCCGAGGCCAAAAGAAAGTCCATTTGAAAAGTTGAAATCGGAAGGTGGGAATAGGGCCGAGGAAAAAAAAAGCAGTTACAAAAAGGGGGGGGGGGGGGGGGGGGGGGGGGGGGGGGGGGGGGGGGGGGGGGGGGGGGGGGGGGGGGGGGGGGGGTTGGGGGGGGTTGGCGGGGTTTGGGGGGGGTAGGGGGGAAAAAGGAAGAAAAAGGGGAGAGGGAGGGATCGATGGAGCAAAAGGGAAAGTGAAGGAGGAGAAAAAAATTTTTAATGGGGGGGAAAAAGGGAAGGGGGAAGGGGGAAAAGGGGGGAAAGGGAACCCCCCAGAGGTTTTGACCCCCCAAAGGGAAAAATAAAGGGAAAAAGCGTGGGGGGAAGGGAAAAAAAGGGGGAAATTAAGGTTGGGGGAAAAAAAGGAAAGGAAAGGGAAGGGAAGGAAGGAAGGAAGGAAAAGGAAAAGGAAGGGGGAAAGTTTTTTAAAAGAGAAAAAAAATTGGGGGTGAACCCAAAGGAAAAAAAAACAAAACCCAGAAAAAAAAGGGGAAAGGGGGAAAAGGAAAGGGAAAGGATAAGGAACAAAAAGAAAGGGGGAAGAAAAAGGGAAAAAACGAACAAAAAAAAAAAAAGGGGGGGGGGTGGGGGGGGGGGTTGGGGGGGGGGGAGCGAGGGGGGGGGGGGGGGGGGGGGGGGGGGGGGGGGGGGGGGGGGGACAAAAAAGGGAAAAGGGAAAAAAAAAAAAGAGAAAAAAAAGGGTGGGAAAATGGAGGTTTTGGTTGGGGAAAAAGAAGGGGAAAAAAAGGAAAAGGGAAGAAAAGAGGGAAGAGGGAAGAAAAAAGGGGAAAAAAGAAAAAAAAGGGGGGGGGAAAAGGAAGGGGAAGGGGGGGAAAATGGAGAAAAAGGGAAAAAAGGGGGAAAGGGGGAAAAGGGACGAGGGAAGGGGGGCCGGGAGAAAAAGGAGAAGGAAAGGAAGGGAAAGGGGTAGGAAGGAAGGATAAGAAGAGGGAAAAAAAAGGGGAAAAAAAAAAGGGGGGGGGGGGGGAAGGGGGAAGCGGGGGGAAGGAAAAGGGGAAAGACAAAAGAAGGAAAAAAGGGAAAATAAAATGAAGGGATTTGCGGGAAGAGCCCAAAATTTAATAGAAGGGTAAGGGGAAAGGGGAAAAAAGAGTAAAGGAAGGAAAAGAGAAAAAAGGGAATCAGGGGGAAAAAGGAAGGAAAAAAAGGGGAAAAGGGAAAGGAAAGGGAGGGGGAAAAAGAAGCTTTGGGAAAGGGAAAAAACGGGGAAAGGGGAAAGGGGGAGGAAAAAAAGGGGGGGAAAAGGGGGAAAAGGAAAAGGATGAGGAGGAGGAGGGGGGGAAGACGAATGACAGAAGGAAGGATGAGAAAAAAAAGAGAAAGGGAAAGTAAATAAATAAAAGGAAGGATGAAAAGGGAAAGGAAGGGGAAAAGGGGAAAGTAAATTGATAAAAGGGAAGGATGAGGGGAAGGGAGGGAAAAGATGAATGTTTTAGAAGGAAGGGGGAAATGGGGTAGGAAAAAAGAGAAAAGGGGGGGGAAAGTTGAATGTTTAGAAGGAAGGATGAGGGGGAAGAGGACAGGGGAAGATGAATGATAGGGAAAGGGAATGGGGGGGAAGGGAAGGGGAAAAATGAATTTTTTTTGGGGGGGAAAGGAAAGGGGGGGAAAGGAAAATAAGGAAGAGGGGGAAGTTGAATGGATAAAAGGGAAAGGGGAAAAGGGAGGAGGAAAAAAAGGGAAAGGGGAAATAAATTTGATAAAAAGGGAAAAGGATGAGGAAGAAAAAAGGGGGAAGGGGAAGATGAATGATAAAAGGGGAAAAGGTTGAGGGGGGAAAAAGAGAGGGAAGAGGGAAGGGTTAGAAAAAAAAAAGGGAAATGAGGGGGGAAAAGAGAGAGGGAAGCGAATATAAAAGGGAAAAAGGGTTGCGGAAGAAAAAAGGAGAGGGAAGACAAAAATGACAGAAAAGGAAAATGAAGGGGAAAGGGAAAAGGGAAGTTAAAATTTAAATAAAGGGAAAGGAAAAAAAGGTGGGAAAAGAAAAAAGGGAGAGGGGAAAGATAAATGATAGAAAGGGAGGTTTGGAGAAGGAAAAGAAAAGGGACGATAAAATGATAAAAGGAAAAAGGAGGGAGGAGGAGGGAAAAGGGGAAGATAAAATGATAAAAGGGAAAAGGATGAAAAGGAAGAGGGGGGGAAAGTTTAAAATGACAGAGGGAAAAAAGGGGAAAAAGGAAAGAATTTTTTCTGGCCTCCAATCTGAGGGGAAGGGTAAAAGGAACAGGGGGGGAAAAAAGGAAAAAGGGAAACAAAAAAAAAACCTAAAAAGGGAAAAAAAAAAAAAACGGATGGGGGGAAAGAAGAAAGTGCGAAAAAAAAAGGGAAAGGGGTTTTGGGGTTTGAAAAAACAAATAATTTTACGGGTATAAAACATTTAAAAAAGAAAAAGGATTCGGGGAAAGGGGAAAAAAAAAATAAAAAAGGAAAAGGGGGGAAAAAGGGGGGGAATTTAAGGAGGAAAAAGAAAAAGAAGGAGGGGGAAAGGAGGGAGGGGAGGCCCGACGCCCGCCCGACGCCCGACGGGGCCCCGAAACGGGAGGGGGGAGGGGGGGGGGGGAGGAGGAGGGGGGGGGGGAAAGGAGGACGAAAAAGATTTGAAAAAAAAAAAACAAGAACAAAAAATACCAAGACGGGGGGTTGAGAAAAAAGGAAGGAGAAAGAGGGCAAAAAAGGGGGGAAAAGGGAAAAGGGAAAAAAGGAAAAAAAAGGGGGGGGGAAAAGGGTGTAGGGAAAAAAGAAGGAGAAAGAGGAAGAAAAAAAAGAAAAGAAAAAAAAGAAAGAAGAAAGAAAGGAAAGGAAGAAGGGAAAAAAGGAAGGAGGGGGGGGGGGGAGGGGGGGGGGAGGCGGAGGGGGAAAAAAAAGAAAAAAGAAAAAAGAAAAAGAAGAAAAAGGGAAGGGAAAGAAGAAGAATGACAAAAAAGGGGGAAGGGGGGGGTGAGAAGGGGAAAAAAGGAATAAAAAGGAAAGGGGGGAAGATAAGAAAAAAAAAGGGAATTTTGAAAAAAAACAAAAAGGGGGGAAAAAATAAGGGGGGGAAAGGGGGGGAAGGGAAAGAAGGAAAGAAGAAAAGAAAAAAGGGGGGGGGGAAAGGGGAGGGAAGGGGGGAAAAGAAGAAGGGGGGAAGAAAAAGAAGAAAAAGGGACAAAGGGGAAGCTTTGGGGGCATTTTTTTAAAAAAAAAAAAACAAGAAAAATAACAAAGAAGAACAGGAAAAAAAAACGTTTTTTAAGAACAGAAAAAAAAACCACAAAAAATTTGATCACGACGACGGACGACGGCAACGATGTTTGATAAAGGTAAAATGATTGATGATAAATTGATGACATGCCGAGGGACGATGTTGATGATGATGATGATTTCTTTGCCCCAACAAGGGGAAAGGGAAATTTACAATACTTTCTGGCGATTTGGACTGCTGCCTGTTTTATAAACTGAGGGGGTTTGTTCTAATTTTCCCTTTTCTTCTTGGTTACTTTCATTTCTGCTGTGGGTTTTGGGAAAAGTTTGTCTGTTTTAAATGATTGGCCCCAGTTTTTAAAAAAACCTTATTCCTTTTTTTCTTTTTGGTTTTAAAACCCAATTTTGTTTGTCCCACCAATTTAATAATTACTTTTGCCTTCCCAAAGCCCCGGGGGAAATTTTGGGGGGGGGGGGGGGGTTAAAAGAAAAAAAAGGGGGAGTGAGAGAGAGGGGATGAGAGAAGGGGGGAAAGGAAGGAGGGGGAGGGGAGGGGGAGTAAAGGGGGGAGGAGAGGGAGGGGAAAAGGGGAGGGATGAGATTGGGGGTGGGGGAGGGGAGAAAGATTGATTGAGAAAGAGGGAGGGGGGGAAAAGGGGGAGAGAGAGGAGGGAGAGGAAAAGGTTGAGTGGGGAAAGGGGGACGGGAGGGGAAGGAGGATCCGTTGAGGGAGGAGGGGAAGGGAGGAGGGAAGAGGGGGGATGGGGGGGGGAGAGGGGGGGGGGAAAGGGGGGAAGGGAGAGGGACGAGGGGGAAGGGAGAAGAGAGAGAGGAGAGAGAATACATGATTAAATCGCTTTTTTTTTTCTAAAGCTATTTGCCCTTCTTTTCTCAGGCACTCTTGATAATACCCGTTTATGAAATGTAATTTTCTTGTAGCTTAGTAATTCGTTTTTTGTTCATTTTTGTGTTTCCTTTTTTAAGAGAGAGAAAAAAAGGGGGGAGGGAGAGAGAGAGAGAAGAGAGGGGGGAGAGAAGAGAGAGAGGAAGATTTGAGAGAGAGAAAAGAGAGGGGAGGAGAGAGGGGGAGGGGGAGGGGGAGGAGAGGGGATGGAAGGGTGGGGGGAAAGGTGGGGTTTCTGGGGGAGGGGGGGGCGGGAAGGATGAAAGGGGGGAGCGTGGGGGCGGGGGGGGGAAGGGGGTGGTGGGTACGTGTGTGTGTGTGGGGGGGGGGGGTTGTTTTGGTTTGGAGGGGGAAAGAGGGGGGGGGGGGAAGGGAGGGGGGGGGGGGGAGAGAAAAAGGGGGGGGGGGGGGGAGGGGCAAAGGGGGAAGGGGAAAAAAAGAGAGAAAAAAAAAAGGTGAAAAAAAAGGACGGCCAGTCACACAAAGGGGGTTAGACAACAAAAAAAACAGACAAGACAAAGGGGCAGCACGACGGGCAGATAGAAAATTTCGGACAGGGCAAAAACAGACAGAACCCGACAGGGCAGACAGAAAAAAAAGAGAAAAGGGCAGGGGAGCGGATATTGGGTTTTTTTTATGGCCTTTCAGTGGAGGGGGAGAGGCAGGGGAAGAGCGGGGGCGGGTTTTTTTTTTAAAACGGGCGGCGGAAACCCAAAATTTTGATCCATTTTCAGGAAAAAATTGTGCTTTTTTTTCCTCAGCCGAGAAAAGCTGGAAATTAGGGCCAGAGAATAGACGCACCCCAGTTCTTTCTGCCTCTCTCTCTCTCCTCTCTCTCCCCTCCCCTCCCCTCTCTTCTCTCTTCTCTCTCTTCTCTTCCCCTCTCTCTTTCTCTCTTTTTTCCTTTTTTGCCTCTCTCTCTCGCTCTCTTCCCCCTCTTCTCTCTCTCGGGTTTTCCTCTCTTTTAACCCCTCCCCTCTTTTCTCTCTCCTCCCTCCCCTCTCTCTCTTTTTCTTCCCCTCTCTCCCCTCTCTCTCCCCTTCTCTCTCTCTCGCTTCCTTTCTCCCGTGCCACTTCGTGTTTTGGTTTCCTCTTTAAACTCTTTTCTGTCTTTTCTTTTCTGTTTGTCTTGGTTTTGTTCTCTTTTTTTGTGGTTTTTTTCGTATACCGTGTTTCATGTCTGTTTGTCTGTCTGTCTTTTTTGTTTGTCTGGCCCGGGTCTGACTCGGTTCGCCCACCAAAAATTTCCCCCCCTATCCTCTCTTTTCCTCTTCTCTCTCCCCCTCCTCTCCCTTTTCTCCCCCTCTCTCTCTCTCTCTCTCTCTCTCCCTCTCCCCTCTCCCCCTTCTCTTTTATCTTTCTGTTGGGTTTTTATGCCTGGCTCCTGCCTTTCCCGTTCTGCTGCCCCACCCGTTTATCTGTCTATAGGTATTTTCATTCTGTCCGCTGTTCTGTTTTCCGGGCTGGGCATCTGTTTCTGTCTCTGGTTTTCTGTTTTGTTTTTCCCGGTTTTGGGCTGTCTTTTTCTGTTCCCCTCTCTCTCACTCCCGGGCTGTTTTGAGTTTTCTTTTGTCTTCTGTCTCTCTCTCTGTTTTCTGTCTGTTACCTGTTCTACCCCGGGCCCGTCTCCTACCTTTTCCTGGGCTGTTTTTCCCTATATGTGTTTGTCGTCTGTCTGTCTGTCTGTCTGTCGGGCTTTTCTCTTTTCTCTCTTCTCTCTCTTCTCCCCTCTCTCTCTCCCCTCTCTCTCTTTCTCTCCCCTCTCTCTCTCTCTTTTCCCTTTTTCCTTTTTTTCACTCCCGTCTGTCTGTCTGTGTTTTTTGTCTCCCCTGTCCCCTGTTTTGTTTTGTCTGTTTGCCTTTTCTACCTGGGCTGCCCAACCCGTCATTGTCTGTCCCTTTATCTGTCTGTTTTCTGTTTTTCTGAGTCCTTTAGCTATCCTTTTCTCTCTTTTCTTCTCTCTTCTCTCTCTCCCCTCTCTCTCTTCCTCTCTTCTCCTTTTTCCCCTTCCCCTCTTTTTCTTTTCTCTCCCTCTTCTCTCTGTATGTTTTCGTTCCCTTTTTCTTTTTTCCCCCAAATTTTTTTCGTCTTTTTTTTTTTGTAAAGGCTTTTTGAGCTTGGTCTCTGACCCCCAGGATAGGCGCTATATAATTTTAATTAAAAAAAATATAATTAAAAACTACCCGACCTGTTTTTTGTGAAACTAACAAAATTTTATACGTCTTCCTATTTCCCCTCCTCCTCTCTCTCTCTCTCTCCTCTCTCCTTCCCCCCCTCCTTTCTCTCCCCCCCTCTCTTTTTTCTCTCTCCTTCTTTTCTTTTCTCTCTCCCTTCTCTTCTCTCTCTCTCTCTTTTTGTATTTAAGGGAAAAAAGTTCTAATGGTTTTTTAAAATCCATGCAAACACGGCCGCCAAAAATTTCTTGCCTTGGGGTTTACCCAAAAGGCAACCAAAAAGCGAAATGATTCAAAAAAATTTTCATTTTACCCGGTTGTCCGCATTGATTTTTTCAAAACTAGTTTTTTCTTTTTTGGTCCCTCTGTTTTGGACTCTCTTCCTTTTGTCTTTCCAAAACATGTCAATCACTGCCCCTTTCCCTTTATAAAAAGAAAAACATAAACAATTTTCTTGAAAAAATAAATTAAAACCTTTTTTTCTTGTTCAACGCCCCCCCTTTTTTGTTTTTCCTCTATATTAGCTGATGAAAATGTTTAGGGAGTTTTGTTTTGGGTGGGTGGGGGGGTTTTTGTGTGGGTGGTTTGTGGGTTTGGGGTTTGTTTCCCCGTGGTTTTCGTGTTTTTTAAAGGGTGGGCGTTGGGGCGCCCCCTTTTGAGGGGGCGGGGACGTAAGTCTCTGATTTTTGTTTTTTTGTTTAAATTTTTTTAAAGGAATTTTTTTTTTTTTTTTTTTAAAAATTTTTATTTTTTATTACAAAATTTTTTATTGGTTTTTATTATAAAGTTTCTATATTCTTCATTGTTTCTACCAAATTTTTAAAATTTTTGGGAGTGTTTTTTAGTTTAAAGTTGTAGAATAGCAAGGAAATTGGAAGTTAAAAAGGCACTGCCTTTAAAAACTCTTTTCCTTGGGGTAATAAAGTTTTTGGTTCTTGAGTCTTGAGTCTTGAGTCTCTCTTTTCTTTCATGGGGAAAATTTCCATGGACAGTTTTTTTGTATTGTCCTAAGGTTAGTCCACAGCAAATTAAAAGGGGGCCCCCGGGCCCTGAGACCTTCCCAAATTCCCTCTTCTCACTGTGGGCCAAAAACCCCACACACACACCAAAAAACACACCACACACACACACACCAACACACACACACACAAACCAGAGAGACGCATCAAATCTCTCTTTTCTTCTCACTTTTCCCCTTTTCTCCTTTTCCCCCTCTCTCTCTCTTTTCTTTCTCTCTCTCTCTCTTCCCAACCACTTTAACCCACCCTTTTTTTCCCCTTTGTCCCTTTCCCCTTTTCACTCTCTCTATCGCCCTTTTTGCACTCCTTTTTGCTCCCCGTCTCTCCCCCTCTCCCCTCCCTCTCTTCCCTCTTTTCTCTCTTCTCCCCTTTTCTTCTCCCCTCTTTTTCTCTCTCTCTTTTCTCTCTCATTTTACTTTTTTTTCCGCCCCCCTTTTGTTTTTGCGTTTTTGTCATTTTTGAAAGCTTCCTTTTTTTTTTTGCCTTATTTATTTTGCATTGTTGACCCAGGTGAGGACTGGATGTAAAAAACACATCAGTGCTTATCTATTATCCTCGTAAAATAAGAATTTTGTCTTGTCTTGTCTTGTTTACTCTCTCTCTCTCTCTCTCTCTCTCTCTCTCTCTCTCTCCTCTCTCTCTCATCTCTCTCTCTCTCTCTCTCTCACCTCTCTCTCTCTCTCTCTCTCTTTCTCTATCACTCTCTCTCTCTCACTCCTTTCTCCCTCGCTCTCTCTCTCTCTCTCCTCCTCTCTCACTCTTCCTCTCTCTCTTCTCTATCTCTCTGTCCCTCGACATTTCATCTTCTGTGCCCCCTCTCCAATTGATACCCTCTGATAAGCTGCACGTGACAGGACACCATCCCTTAGAGGCCACCCACGGATCATACCCATTAACAGACACTCCATCCCACTTCCGTGCCAGTCTCACTGATTTTGGATTTCGCCGGAGTTAGAGGAGGGTGGTGAGCGGATGCAGTGGTCGTTGTGACAAGCGAAGGGAGAGGGGTGAGGAAGATCAGTACTCGAGGGGCTCAGAACAAGGGAGAGGTTGTTCCTTGAATTTTTGAAAAATGAAGCTCTGTGGCACATTCCATGTGGTGCTCTCACTCAATCTTAAACATGTCCTCACACAGTATTAGGGCCAGTCCATTTTTTTCCAACTGTCAACATGAGCCAGAAGATAATGCAAGCAACTTTACAAACAAATGGTGCCAACACCTGTAGCCATTCCCTGCACACATGAGAAGTGCGTTTTTCTCGTTGACAACTTTTTTTATCTTACAAGCAAGCTTCCCGGTGCCATGTCGTCTATTTTGTACTAAGAGATACCATTTAATAACGTCCAGTCTATCAAACCTGCAAAAGAAACCAAACCCAGCAAGCTGGATGAAGAAGCTGCCCCCACCCCACCCCTTCCCCACCCCTATGGATTTTTTCACGTTTTGTTTGCTTCCGACAGTGTACACCGACACCTAAATGGATGCAGCCATTTTGTGCCGAATATGAGAAGATAAGTGGTTTCTCGTTCTTCGTTTTCACTGTCCTAAATGCTGTTTGTGTTTCCCTGAAGAAGACCCAAGAGGTCGAAATGCTTTGTGTGTGTGTTGTTTTTTTCCTGCAATCTGTCTGTGTCCTTGGGGGTAACTAACCTCCTCCTTTCTAAATTTACATAAATGAATGAAGAAACAGCAAAAAATGCTGTCTGGCTTTGCCGTCAGCAGTTGGTGTACTGAAGACGACGGGTTTGTACACACTGTTATCTCTCTCTCTCACCCCCCCTCCCCTGGGGTCTCCCCCCCTCTCTTCCACCTCCTTCACTCACCCCACCACCCTCCTTTCTTCACCTATACACATTTCCCCCTTTGCCTACCACATTCCCCGCCCTTTCCCCTGGCTGAATTACACGGACCGACTTTTTTTGCTGAAAAACCATTTATCGTGCTCCAGACCTGTGCACAACTGCAAAAAATTAATACCCCAACCAATGACACGAGCCGGGCTGGGGGAACAAAGCCCGAATGCACAGTTAGTTTCCGGTTCCGGTGTAGTGAAGGTTGCGAAACACTATACCAGTTCAAAGACTGATTAAGCACACAAAAAGAAGACAGTGACGCTTATTTAACACGCATTACAAGAAAAAAAGAAAAAAAAAAGATGAGTGAATTTTCGAAAAACGTTGTCTTAAAAAAGGAGGGGAAAGCAACGCTTAAAACATACAGCACGTGAGAGTTTTCGATTAAAAACGTTTTCCAGACGTGACAAATTACAGACAGTTAATAATCAATTCACCAAAAACTCTCCCGCAGACGGTGGTCGGGGGGGGGGGGGGGGAGTCAAAGTGTGTTTCACTCATCCAGGAAAAAGAGATGCTGAATATAAGTCCATCCCCTCTCCACTTTTCCCCCTTCCCCTGCTCCTCCCCCCACCCCCCACCCCACCCCCACCCCCCTCCCTCTTACCTCCTCACCCCCGTCTTCTCCCTCCCTTCACTCCCCATCATCCTTCATCCCCTCCCACCACCCTCCGTCGCTGAAGCCTTAGTCGTCTATCGCTTTCCCTCCTGCCCCCCCCCCCCCTTTCCCCCCCCCTCCCCTCACCTCCCTATCTGCCGTTTCGAAGTAAACAAATTAAAAAGAGCTATGACACTCTGGCTAAGAATTATGGACATGTTTGGTTTCCGAACAAACATACAGATGGCCTAGCAAATAAAACAAAGACACACAAGATAAAAGAAAGAAAGAAAGAAAGAAAGAAAGAAAGAAAAGAAAAAAGAAAAAAGAAAGAAAGAAAAAAGAGAAAGAAATGGAAAAAAAGAAAGAATGGGAAAAAAGAAAGAAAGGAAGGAAGAAAGAGAGAGGAGAACAAGAAAGAAATCTTGTTTGGCAGCTAACTGCTGATGTGGCCATGACAAGACATATTGTGATTTTACTCTCCCCCTCCCCCTCCTCCCATCCTTCCACCTCCAACCCCACCCCCCACCCCGCCACCCACTCTCACTCACCACCACCACCACCGCCACCACCCTCCTACCGTTTCTGATCCTCGACGCTTGAGACGTGCCCACGTGCTTCCAAATTCCCCCACCCCAACCTACCCCGCCCCCATCCCAACCATGCACATTTCTGTTGTGGCAAAGGCAACAGATGCAGTAAAATCAGCCCCCCCCCCTAACACACACACCATTCCCGCCCCCCAACCCTGCCCTCCACTCTCCCTTACCTCCCACCACCCCTCTCTCACCCGCCATCCTCTGTGTTCCTATTTCGAGAAAAAAAAAAAAAAAAAAAAAGATTCAAAGCCCTTCCTGACTCTGTCTTTTATAGATGCTCTAGCAGTGCCTCTTCTGCTTGCATTGAGCTCTTTCTTCAGATGTTGGATTGGCATTTCTTGAGGCTTCTTCCATCCTCGCTGACTGTCAACTTTCGCCTCCCCCCCCCCCCACCCACTACCCTAACCTACCCCACTCCTCCGCTGTCGCACATCAATCACATATCCCACTGTTTCTTTCCATCTCTGTAAAAGATCTCTTGAGGGAGCTTTCATGTCATCCTCTGTGTGTGTGTGTGTGTGTGTGTGTGTGTGTGTGTTGTGTGTGTGTGCGTGTGCGTGCGTGTGTGCGTGCGTGCGTGCGCGCGCGCGCGTGTGTTGTGTGCGTGCGTGTGCGACTGTGTGTGTGTGTGTGTGTGTGTGTGTGTGTGTGTGTGTGTGTGTGTGTGTGTGTGTGTTTGTGTATGTGTGTTTGAGAGAGAGAGAGAGAGAGAGAGAGAGAGAGAGAGGAGAGAGAGAGAGAGAGAGAGAGAGAGAGGAGAGGAGATTGATTGATTGATTGATCTTTAATACCCGAGGATGAAGATTTTAGGCCAAAGCCTAGTCTTACAATCTGTCCTTGTCATGCATACATTATTTCAGCACATATCATTCATACAGACAATTGAACATAGCAACATGATAATCTAATTCTACAATGATAAGCAAACTGCTCATAAAAGCATTAATGAGATGGGGGATGGTAAAACAAAAGGAAACTTACAAGCAAACAAACAAACAAAAACTACAGAGAGAGAGAGGTCAGAGGAGGGTGGGGAAGAGAGAATGGTCGGTAGGGGGAGGAGAAAAGGGATGGTAGACAGAGTGGAAGTGGGGATGAGCGATTTTAACGGAGTAGGTTTTATGTTGAGACGATTTATCCAAAGTATGGTTCACAGAAGACTTGGCGAATGGACGCTAATCATTGTAATCGAATAATTTAACTACTGAGACATAAAATGTTTATGCAAATGTTCCTTGAAAGGTTTTAAAGTATTCATGTTTTGTAGATTCGGTGGAAGTGAGTTCTAGACATATGGTCCAGAGTAAGCTAGACTTGTTTTGTATAGATCAATGCGTGGGTAGGGAAGAAGGAATTTCGTCGAGCCAGAAAAGCTGTTCGATCTTGTAAAAAGGGCATTGATATAACATGGCATAGTATCTGTCAAGATTGTAAACATAAATGATGCCTTGTTGAATTCCAATTGCCTATTCAGAGGAAGTATGTTCAGCGCTTTTAGTTTTTCGTCTGTTGTTAGGATACAGCTGGATGGAGTAGCTTTGCTGCACGTCTATGGAGAGAATTCAGCCTTTTTTTGTGGACGTCACTACTGCCGTCCCACACTGTTGAGGTGTAATACGTGACATTATGTGTGCATTGAAGAAAAGTTTAAGCACATTACTGTTGGACGTAGCGCTTTAATTGAGATAACAGGAAAAGGTGTTTTGAGACTACCTTGCATACGTTATTTAGATGAGATTGCCATTTCAATTCTTTATCTATCGTTAACCCTAAAACACGATGCTCATCTACCTGCTCGATGGAAGTGCCATTCAACTGAAGTTTTAGGCAAAGAGGAGTCAACTGGTGTTTTTGGCGGGTAGCTATAATCATAGATTTGGTTTTGGCTGGGTGTTGACATGGTATGACCATTGAGTTTGAATAGACACGAGAGAGTAGAGAGAGAGAGAGAGAGAGAGAGAAGAGAGAGAGAGAGAGAGAGAGAGAGAGAGAGAGAGAGGAGAGAGAGGAGAGAGAGAGAGAGAGAGAGTGAAGAGGAGGGGCAGGGTCGACTAAAAAAAGATGTTTGTTCTTCACTCTCTTTCTATCCATGTTTAAAAGATTTTTTTGTTGTTGAGCACCACCGATATTCACTTTTGGACGATGCAACATGATACAGGACTCTTGGAACAGTACTGGGCGAGGGTTCTCTTCAAATTCATCTGCATGATCTGGATTGCAAACGCTGTCAAACGCAACCTATACAGGTTCAGATTACACCGTTTCAGCTTGGTGAGGGGTGCTAGTTTAATGCCCGTGGCTTGTGAAGATGGCTTCTCTATGTATAATGCGCCCTAAGTGGTGTTTTGGAACGATCTACCCCACCCCCACCCCCTACCCTTGCACCCCCCTGCCCCCTCCCTCCACCCCCCCACCCCCCCCCCCAAAAAAAAAAAAGTCAGAAACAAAACCTCTTGGTTGTGAATACGGTCTAGCGAGTTGGCGGTCGAGAATGGCTCTAGCAGAACTAGCAGAGACTGAAAAGGCACGGACATAACGAGGGTTGACTACCAGAACCCAACATCTCATATACATAGATATAAGTGAGATACTGGGGTTCTGGCAGTCAATATAATATATAAGTCAATATAAAAGTGCCATGCATAATATGTAAGTCAATATATAAGTGCCATGGACGAAAATGGTACATGTGACAGTTGGCAAAAAACGGTACGTACGGATAAACGTACCAAACTGACGTAATAAAGAAAAAGACAAAAATGGTTCATTTAGCAGCATTACCACAGACTGAAAAGGTACAGACCTACGTGCTATGGTCAAAAATGGAACATCTTACAGCTGGACAAAAACAGCACCCACGCCTCGTGGTACCAATACGGCAATATAACGAAAAAGACCATATGGTTCATGTGAACATTTCCATGTGGTTCACACTTGACTTTGCGTTTATATCTTCTTTTTAAAGCCTAGCAGTGTAAGCTCGCAGCCGTAGTGAAGATTATGGGAACGCTCCAAACGACTTCGGATCATTTCCGCGTGCAAAAGAGAGAGAGAAAGAGAGAGAAGAGAGAGAGGGAGAGAGAGAGAGGAGAGAGAGAGAGAGAGAGAGAGAGAGAGAGAGAGGAGAGAGAGAGAGAGAGAGAGAGAGAGAGAGAGAGATTTTCCCTATTATACATCGTAAGTTTCCTTTAAGTTCATAAAAGTTCGCAATGTCCATTCGGTTAAAAAAAAATCACCAAGCTCGTATTTTCGTGATCGTGCTCATCGTGTAACTGAATCCGTGAGTGTGCCGCGTTCGTTCAGTTGTGGAAACGATATTAATAATCAAAACATAATAAACCACATGATCTTAATCGGGAAAATGTGTGTTAGTATACAAAAGAAAACAAACGCAAATACACCATTACATATACTATTTGAACAACACGTGCAGTTTAGAGTATTAAAAACCAGATGACACCTTCGACATATCTAGAAGTCGGTACAGAAATACTCTATTAGACGGGTATTAAATATTTTATAGACTGCAGATATATGTGTATATATATATATATATATATATATATATATATATATATATATATATATATATATATATATGTGTGTGTGTGTGTGTGTGTGTGTGTGTGTGTGTGTGTGTGTGTGTGTGTGTGTGTGTGTGTAAGTATATATGAATAATGGTTGTTGTATATATGTATATGTATATATACAATGTATAAATTATAATGAAACTGACAGGGCACGCACGCCCTGTCTGTCTGTCCTGTCCTCTCTTGCCTGTTGAATGTATTACTGTCTTTCCTCTCTCTCAGTTGCTCTATTTTATGTTTGCTTTTATTCCTTGTGATAGCTGGCCGGGGGGGGGGCGGTATAATGGTAGGGTACAAACGATCATTCCTAACGCAGTCTTATGTATAACCCAACGATTATTTTCCCAAGTACTAAACTCGTCAAAGAAGGGAAGGAGGGGAGTGGGGAGAGGTGCTTGGGGGAGGGGAGACCCGTGAT
The DNA here is from genome assembly GCA_018398815.1 of Conus ventricosus. Taxonomy (NCBI): domain Eukaryota; kingdom Metazoa; phylum Mollusca; class Gastropoda; order Neogastropoda; family Conidae; genus Conus; species Conus ventricosus. The sequence continues at coordinate 28,053 of JAFLJL010017539.1, read as the reverse complement.
TGGGAAGGGAGGGAGGGTGGTATGGACAGTGGGAAAGGGGAAGTGGTACAAATAACAAAACAAAAACAAACACCAACCTCCCACCCTATGTCCCTCTTCTTGGCTTTCCTCATGCCTTCCTTGTGACCCTTGCGTTTCGCTGCAAGGCTGGGCCTATCGGGGAACACAACTGGTGGACGATTGAAACAAACTCTACATACAACTCTATAAGCCGCCACGGCGTCTGTCTGTCCCTGTCTCTGTTTGTCTGGCTGTCTGTCTGGCCTCTCTCTCTCTCTCTCTCTCTCTCTCAGGTATCCCTCTCTCTTCTCTCTCTCTCTCTCTTTTCTCTCTCTCTCTCCTCTCTCTCTCTCTCCTCCTCCTCTCACTCTCGATCTCTCCTCTCTCTCTCTCTCTCTCTCTCTCTTTGGAAATCGGAAAAAAAAAAAACGAAAAAGAAAAAAAAAGAAAGAAAAAGAAAATGAAAATAATTAAGTATTAAGTCGCATTGTCATTTAGTGTTCTCTTGTATAAGCAGTACATGACAGTGTAGAGAGACCAGTACACTCACAACATTAGAACATTAACAAACCCAGCATGTTGTATCAAACACCAAACACTAAAATCACAGAAAAACGATGTCCATTTGTAAGAGACATAACAGACTACGGCCTGGTTGACAGGCTGCTTGGAGGGGAAAAAAGATAAGAAAAGAAAGAAAACTATAGTGGAAATTACTTTTGGTTTTTTTTGCTTCTTGTGATTTTTTTTGCAGATGACAGGACAGTGTGAAGCACCAAAAAATGAAGAGGTGGATTTCGCCTTAGGGAACAAAAAAATCACCGCATAGGTGCTCCATTTGAAAATGTTTCCCCCCGACCCCGATAACCTGATGCCACCAAAAAAAAAGAAAAAAAAGTCTTGTTGTGTGTCACATGACCGACCCCCTGATCGCCCTGACAGGATCGGTCTAGGTGGGAGTGAAGGGCGTGACTGACCTCACACGCTCCGCAAGAGACCGACACAGTAAAGAATACGATACCACACTCCCATTTTATTCACACCACAAATAAACATTCCAACAACACGCACCAAGCACTATCACAATAAAGCACTCCCAACGCACACAACATGCACAATCACGATCAAGCACTCCAACGCACACAACATGCACAATCACGATCAAGCCTCCAACGCGCACAACATGCACAACACAATCAAGCACCCCAGAACATATGACATTACACAATTATAAAGGAATATTCCCAGTATCAATCCTTTCTCACCCCATGGAGTGCGTCCACGTCCCTGCCCTGTCAAGTCGCAGGGAGCACCCTGTCGCACTAGGTGCTCCGGCCGGGCTGGTTCTCGCAGGGATTTCGCCCAAAGCCGACACCTCGACTCCCAAACGGGCAGTGAAGAGCGTGTCCCGGGGGGGGGGGGGGGGGGGGGGACGTAGCTGTCTGGGAGGTCCTGGACGGGGGTCCAGGCGGCAGTCAAGACGGCGGGCTCTTCTAGCAGTCCACGGTCCCGCCCAGGCGTGCCCTCGACCAGCGCGTGGCACCATCCCGTCCGTGGTCTCACCCAGAACGTGGCCTCGCCCAGCACGTGGCACATCCAGTTCGTGTCCAGGTGAAGCCCCCGGGAGGGGGGAGGACGTAGCTGGGAGGAGAGTCGGAGAGGAGGAAAAGAAGAGGAAGGAGGAAGGAAAAAGGGTAATGGAACCCTGCCGTCAGTACCGTTGACCATTGCTGTAAAGTCTTATCAGCCACTCGCATGATGGGCGGGGGAAGTGTATTAAATTTGCACACAGTACACCCAATTGAATCAAGTCTTCTCACACGATGCAGGTAAAAGACTGCATTAAATCCAGGTTATAAAACAAATTAATTATTCTTCACCCTTCTCTCACTCACGCTTACTTTTTCCTTCCTTAGGAATAAATCAACACAGCGACCATCGCTTAATAACTGCCACCACATTTGCAAATAGTAATTCAATGGCATAATTGTCACTTTTATAAACACATTCAAAATAACACAAATCTTTCCCAACCACGGGATCCCAACGACAAATCATGCGTTCGCACGCTCGTGAACATAAACTCGTTCTCCTTGCACACACAAACAGACGGTGGCCGAAGGGTAAAGTCCCGGGGAATGTGACAGGGGCGGACGAGCGAGACCAAGCAAGTTCCAACCTGAATCACCAGGTTCTCTCCCTTCCCCACCGATTACCGCATCAAACCCGTGCATAAAAAAGGAGAAAGAATTTTGGAAATAATTTAGAATGGCCAGGTTAAAGATTGAATTAACAGAGAAAAGGTCTCACACAATATTTCTCTTACAATTTCGAAAACAAAAAAATGGCAAAAGAGAAGACTAAGCGGTAACAACAACAAATCAAAACAAACAGACCACGAAATGATGCTTACCAGCTACCCGTGGGTGACCCGAAGAGGCGGGTCAAAGGACTCTCTCTACCCTCTGTCCGTCGAGAGGGCAAGGCGAAGATGGGAAACAGAGAAATGATGTCCCTCTCCTACAGGCCGACTGCAGGAATTGAAAGTACTGACTGTACTCTCCACGATAAGGTAAAGAACCAGGACTGGAGCAGGCGCCCCCAGAGACATCTTCCCCTCGAGTGAAGAGCTAACTCCTCAGCAATGGCGGCCAACAGCCATGCTGCGTCACAGAGTGAGCATAAATTCAAACTAAAAGAAACGAAGCACGTGCGACAGGTAAAAGACAGGCGAGAGGCCGATAGACAGAAGTTCGAGAGAAAGGGACCGGCCACCTGTGAACTTGCAGGATGAATAGCCCCGGGGGTGGAATTAAGGGGAGAGAGAGAGAGAAAGCAAACCGAAGTTGAGCTGAAACCCCACCACGGTGCAACTGCACCCCAAGCCACCCTAAGGGACGGATACACGATAACAGCAACGACAAAAAACAAATAAGTTATTCCGCCACCCTAGGTGGGTCGAACGTCGTTGGCCTCGTGACAAACTCGTGACAAACCCCCTTTAAAAGATC
>JAFLJL010017539.1:5000-24042 GCA_018398815.1 Conus ventricosus | reverse complement strand
ATGTCTGAGTGCTGGCGTAACCTCCCTACATATGTAATCATCGATGTATATAGACCCTTACTCTCCCCCCCTCCTTTAGGATTTCAGTGGGTTTTCCCGACAAGCAAACGCCGCTTCCTTCTCATTTCGATTATTCTTTCCTTTGTTCTTCTTTTCTTTTCATTTTTTTTTTCCCTCGTCCTCAGGTATTTGGACGCGACATTCCAACAGCCACTACCCCCATTCCCACATCCCCTACCCCCCCCAACAGCCCTTCATCACTCCCCTTCCCCATGTCACACAGAAACGCAATCCAAGTCTGCCGCTCCAGAGAGTTCCTAACGCCTGCTGCCAGTCCCCTGGCAATGTCTGAGAGGGCCTCCACACACACTGTGCCAGCCCCCTGGCAATGTCTGACAGGGGCGTCCGCACACACTGTGCCAGCCCCCTGGCAATGTCTGACAGGGGCGTCCACACACACTCTGCCAGCCCCCTGACAATGTCTGACAGGGGCGTCCACACACACTCTGCCAGCCCCCTGGCAATGTCTGAGAGGGGTCTCCACACACACTGTGCCAGCCCCCTGGCAATGTCTGAAAGGGGCCTCCACACACACTGTGCCAGTCCCCTGGCAATGTCTGAGAGGGGCCTCTACACACACTGTGCCAGCCCCCTGGCAATGTCTGAGAGGGACTTCCACACACACTGTGCCAGCCCCCTGGCAATGTCTGAGGGGGTCTCCACACACACCGTGCCAGCCCCCTGGCAATGTCTGAAAGGGGCCTCTACACACACTGTGCCAGTCCCCTGGCAATGTCTGAGAGGGGCCTCCACACACACTGTGCCAGCCTCCTGGCAATGTCTGAAAGGGGCCTCCACACACACTGTGCCAGTCCCCTGGCAATGTCTGAGAGGGGCCTCTACACACACTGTGCCAGCCCCCTGGCAATGTCTGAGAGGGGCCTCCACACACACTGTGCCAGCCCCCTGGCAATGTCTGACAGGGGCGTCCACACACACTGTGCCAGCCCCCTGGCAATGTCTGAGAGGGGCCTCCACACACACTGTGCCAGCCCCCTGGCAATGTCTGAAAGGGGCCTCCACACACACTGTGCCAGTCCCCTGGCAATGTCTGAGAGGGGCCTCTACACACACTGTGCCAGCCCCCTGGTAATGTCTGAGAGGGCCTCCACACACACTGTGCCGGCCCGGCGCCCCCTCGCAATGTCTGAGAGGGGCGTCCACACACTGTGCCAGTCCCCTGGCAAAAGTCTGAAATGGGCATCCACACACACTGTGCCAGTCGCCTGGCAATGTCTGAGAGGGGCGTCCACACACTGTGCCAGTCCCCTGGCAATGTCTGAAAGGGGCCTCCATACACACTGTGCCAGCCCCCTGGCAATGTCTGAAATGGGCGTCCACACACACTGTGCCAGTCCCCTGGCAATGTCTGAGAGGGGCCTCCACACAAATGTGCCAGTCCTTTGGCAATGTCTGAAATGGGCGTCCACACACACTGCGCCAGCCCTGGCAATGTCTGAAATGGGCGTCCACACACACTGTGGCAGTCCCCTGGCAATGTCTGAAAAGGGGCCTCCACACACACTGTGCCAGTCCCCTGGCAATGTCTGAGAGGGGCGTCCACACACACTGTGCCAGCCCCCTGGCAATGTCTGAAAGGGGCCTCCACAGACACTGTGGCAGCCCCCTGGCAATGTCTGAAAGGGGCGTCCACACACTGTGGCAGTTCCCCTGGCAATGTCTGAAAGGGGCCTCCACACACACTGTGGCAGTCCCTGGCAATGTCTGAAAGGGGCGTCCACACACACTGTGCCAGTCCCCTGGCAATGTCTGAAAGGGGCGTCCACACACTGTGCCAGTCCCCTGGCAGTGTCTGAAAGGGGCGTCCACACACTGTGGCAGTCCCCTGGCAATGTCTGAAAGGGGCGTCCACACACTGTGGCAGTCCCTGGCAATGTCTGAGAGGGGCCTCCGCACACACTGTGCCAGTCCCCTGGCAATGTCTGAAAGGGGCGTCCACACACACTGTGGCAGCCCCTGGCAATGTCTGAAAGGGGCGTCCACACACTGTGCCAGTCCCCTGCAATGTCTGAAAGGGACCTCCACACACACTGTGCCAGTCCCCTGGCAATGTCTGAAAGGGACCTCCACACACACTGTGGCAGCCCCTGGAAATGTCTGAAAGGGGCCTCCACACACACTGTGCCAGTCCTCTGGCAATGTCTAAAAGGGGCCTTCACACACACGTGGCAGTCCCCTGGCAATGTCTGAAAGGGCCTCCACACACACTGTGCCACCCCCTGCAATGTCTAAAAAGGGCCTCCACACACACTGTGCCAGCCCCTTGGCAATGTCTAAAAAGGGGCGTCCACACACGTGGGCAGTCCGGGGAAAGGGCGGTGCAGATAACCCTTTGACTTTGTCTGCAGATACCCAATAATGCCGCACTGACTGGGGGCAAGGAACGTTCAATCTTTGGATGGGTGGGAGGATGGGGTAGTAGGGGTTTGCGGGATCTTTGAAGGATATGGATAATTCCCTCTGTCTTTCTGTCACTCTCTCCTCTCTCTCACTCTCATCTCCCCTCTCTCCTCTCCTCTCACCTCTCCTCCCCTCTCTCTCATTTCTTTTTTCTCCTCACTCTCTCTCCTCTCTCCCCTCTCCTCTCTCCTCTCTCTCTGTTCCCCTGTCTGTCTTTTCTGCCTCTCTCTCTCTCTCTCTCTCTCCTCTCTCTCTCATCTCTCTCTCCCCTACTGTCTGTCTGCCTCTCTCTCTCTCCCCTTCTCTCTCCCTCTCCTCTCCTCTCCTCTCTCTCCCCTCTCTCTCCTCTCTCTCTCCTCCTCTCTCTCTCTGCCGTCAGCTCTTGTGTTTGTAACATTATAAAGCTGCTTTAAAACCCTTTAACACTGTTGCAGCTCATGCAAACTGGGATGCTGACTGACCTCTCTTCCCCCTCCCCCCCGACCCCCATCCGTTCCCACCCCACCCCACCTCCAACTGTAGCACTTCGGCCCGTTCCGTTATGGAAACTGTGGGAAGGAATGGTCAAGTCTGTCCTGCATCAGTACTCCGCACTGTGGGGAACCAAAAATAACCAGAATAACCAGAATAACCGAATATCACACTGAAAATGGCCAGTCACCAAAGGCACTGGTGAGAATGGCACAGTCAAAGCTGGACAAAAATGGCACACAGAGGGTTTTAGTAACCAATGACAATATCATAATTGGTACTTTTTTCCTTCGGAGAATAAACGTAACGAACTTTTTTTTAACTTAAAAGGAAGTCATGATTTAAAAAAAATGAAAAAGAAAAGTATTTTGTAGCTCTCACTCGTTTCCGTCTCTGTCGTTTGTCTGTCTGTCTTTCGTCTGTCTGTCTGTCTGTCTGTCTGTCTGTCTGTCTCTGTCTGTCTGTCTGTCTGTCTGTCTGTCTGTCTGTCTGTCTGTCTCTCTCTCTCTCTGTCTCTCTCCTTCTTTCTGTCTGTCCTGTATTCTATCTGTCCCGTCTGTCTGTCTATCTGTCTGTCTGTCATCTGTCTGTCTGTCTGTCTCTGTATCTGTCTGCTGTCTATCTCTCTCTCTCTCTCTCTCTCTCTCTTTTCTCTCTCTCTCTCTCTTCTCCTCCATCTCTCCTCTCTCTCTCTCTCTCTCTCTCTCTCCTCTTCCCTCACGTGTGCCTTTAGGTCGCTAAGTTCGTAACATTGTAAAGCTACATTAAGTTAACACTATTGCTACAACTCAATCAAGCAACGGGAACGCTGGGCCCACCCTTCCCCTCCGCTCCCAACCTCCCCCCACCCCCCCACCCCCCCTTTTCCAAAGTACTGTTTCGGTCCTTTCCCAAAAAACATATCCAGCAAGTCGTGTAGAATCGGAAAGCCTGTCCTGCTGCCCCCGTGCTGTGCGCTTTGGGGAAACCCATATAGAACATACGCGTACATTGGGGAAACCTATAGAACATACGCGTACATTGGGGAAACCCATATAGAACAACGCTACATTGGGAAACCCATATAGAACATACGCGTACATTGGGAAAAACATATAAACATACGCGTAAAATTGGGAAACCCATATAGAACATACGCGTATGGGCATGGTCGAAATGGGCACAGGCAAAAATGAAAACCGACGAGAACGGCGCAATTTACAATTGAACGAACGCGGCACCCTCACGGATTCAGTTACACGATGACACATCACGAAAATACGAACTTGGTGATTTTTTTTTAACCGAAATGGACCCTTGCGAACTTTTATGAACTTAAAGAAACTTTCGATGTATAATAGGGAAATCCTCTCTCTCTCCTCTCTCTCTTCCTCCTCATTCCCTCTCTCTTTTCTCTCTTCTCTCTCTCTCTCTCTCTCTCCCCTGTGTCTCACTCCCTCCCTCTCTCTCTCTCTCTCACTTCTCCTCTCCTCTCCTCTCTCTCTCTCTCTCCTCTCTCTCTTTTCTCTCTCCTCCCCTCTCCCCTCTCTCTCTCTTTTGCACGCGAAAATGATCCGAATCGTTTTGGGGCGTTCCCATAATCTTCACTACGGCTGCGAGCTTACACTGCTAGGGTTTAAAAAAAAATATAAACGCAACGTGAAGTGTGAACCACATGGAAATGTTGACATGAACCATATTGGTCTTTTTCTTTATATTGCCGCATTGGTACCACGGGGCGTGGTGCTGTTTTTGTCCAGCGTAAGATGTTCCATTTTTGACCATAGCACGTAGGTCTGTACCTTTTCAGTCTGTGGAAAATGCTGCAAATGAACCAGTTTTGTCTTTTTTTTAATTACGTCAGTTTGGTACGTTTTATCCGTACGTACCGTTTTTTGCCAACTGTCACATGTACCATTTTCGTCCATGGCACTTATATAATTGACTTACATATTAATGCATGGCACTTTTATATTATAATTGACTGCCAGAACCCCAGTATCTCACTTATATCTAATGTATATGAGATATTGGGTTCGGTAGTCAACCCTCGTTATGTCCGTGCCTTTTCATCTCTGCTAGTTCTGCTAGAGCCTTCTCGACCGCCAACTCGCTAGACCGTATCACAACCAAGAGGTTTTTGTTTCTGACTTTTTTTTTGGGGGGGGTGGGGGTGGGGGTGGGGGGTGGAGGGAGGGGGCAGGGGGGGCAAGGGGTGGGGATGGGGGGGGGGGGGGGTAGATCGTTCCAAAACACCACTTAGGGCGCATTATACATAGAGAAGCCATCTTCACAAGCCACGGCATTAAACTAGCACCACACACCAAGCTGAAACGGTGTAATCTGAACCTGTATAGGTTGCGTTTGACAGCGTTTGCAATCCAGATCATGCAGATGAATTTGAAGAAAACCCTCGCCCAGTACTGTTCCAAGAGTCCTGTATCATGTTGCATCGTCCAAAAGTGAATATCGGTGGTGCTCAACAACAAAAAAATCTTTTAAACATGGATAGAAAGAGACTGAAGAACAAACATTTTTTTTAGTCGACCCGCCCCCTCCACTTCACTCTCTCTCTCTCTCTCTCTCATCTCTCTCTCACTCTCTCTCTCACTCTCTCTCTCTCTCTCTCTCTCTCTCTCTCTCTCTTCTCTCTCTCTCTCTCTCTCTCTCTCATCTCTCTCTCAAACACACACACACATACACCACACACACACACACACACACACACACACACACACACACACACACTCGCACACGCACACGCACACACAAAACACACACACACAACACGCGCGCGCGCACGCACGCACGCACGCACGCACGCACGCACGCACGCACACGCACACACACACACACACACACAGAGGATACATGAAAGCTCCCTCAAGAGATCTTTTACAGAGATGGAAAGAAACAGTGGGAAATGTGATTGATGTGCGACAGCGGAGGAGTGGGGTAGGTTAGGGTAGTGGTGGGGGTGGGGGGGGGGAGGCGAAAGTTGACAGTCAGCGAGGATGCAGAAGCCTCAAGAAATGCCAATCCAACATCTGAAGAAAGAGCACAATGCAAGCAGAAGAGGCTCTGCTAGAGCATCTATAAAAGACAGAGTCAAGAAGGGCTTTGAATCCTTTTATTGTTTTTTTTTTTTCTCGAAATAGGAACACAGAGGATGGCGGGTGAGAGAGGGTGGTGGGAGGTAAGGGAGAGTGGAGGGCAGGGGTTGGGGGGCGGGAATGGTGTGTGTGTTGGGGGGGGGGCTGATTTTACTGCATCTGTTGCCTTTGCCACAACAGAAATGTGCATGGTTGGATGGGGGCGGGGGGAAGGTTGGGGTAGGGGAATTTGGAAGCACGTGGGCACGTCCAAGCGTCGAGGACAGAAACGGTAGGAGGGTGTGGCGGTGGTGGTGGTGGTGAGTGAGAGTGGGTGGCGGGTGGGGGGTGGGGTTGGAGGTGGAGAAGGATGGAGGAGGAGGGGGAGGGGAGAGATAAAATCACAATATGTCTTGTCATGGCCACATCAGCAGTTAGCTGCCAAACAAGATTTCTTTCTTGTTCTCTCTCTCTTTCTTCCTTCCATTTCTTCTTTTTGTCCATTCTTTCTTTTTTCCATTCATTCTTTTTTTCTCTTTCTTTTTTCTTTCTTTTTTTCTTTTTCCTTTCTTTCTTTCTTTCTTTCTTTTTTTCTTCTTCTTTCTTCTTTCTTTCTTTATCTTGTGTGTCTTTGTTTATTTGCTAGGGCCATCTGTATGTTTGTTCGGAAACCAAACAGTCCATAATTCTTAGCCAGAGTGTCGGAACTCTTTTTAATTTGTTACTTCGAAACGGCAGATAGGGAGGTGAGGTGGGGGAAGGGGGGGGGGGGGCAGGAGGGAAAGCGATAGACGACTAAGGCTTCAGCGACGGTGGGTGGTGGAGGGGATGAAGGATGAGTGGGGAGTGAAGGGAGGGAGAAGACAGCGGGTGAGGAGGTAAGAGGGAGTGGGGTTGGGGGTGGGGTGGGGGGTGGGGGGGAGGAGCAGGGGAAGGAGGAATGTGGAGAGAGGATGGACATATATATCAGCATCTCTTTTCCTTGATGAGTGAAACACACTTTGACTCCCCCCCCCCCCACCCCCCCCCCCCCCCCCCCCCCCCCGACCACCGTCTGCAGAGAGTTTTTGGTGAATTGATTATTAACTGTCTGTAATTTGTCACGTCTGGAGAAACGTTTTTAATCGAAAACTCTCACGTGCTGTATGTTTATAAGCGTTGCTTTCTACTCCTTTTTAAGACAACGTTTTTCGAAAATTCACTCATCTTTTTTCTTTTCTTTTTTTTTGTAATGCGTGTTAAATAAGCGTCACTGTCTTCTTTTTGTGTGCTTATCAGTCTTTGAACTGGTATAGTGTTTCCGCAACCTTCACTACAACCGGAACCGGAAGCTGTGCATTCGGGCTTTGTTCTCAGCCCGGCTCGTGTCATTGGTTGTGTATTAATTTGTGCAGTTGTGCACAGGTCTGGAGCACGATAAATGGTTTTTCAGCAAAAAGAGTCGGTCGGTGTATATTCAGCCAGGAGAAAGGGTGGGGAATGTGGTAGGCAGGGGAAGTGTGTATAGGTGAAGAAAGGAGGGTGGTGGGGTGAGTGAAAGGAGGTGGGTGGAAGAGAGAGGGGGGGGGAACGTAGGGAGGGAGTGGTGGTGAGAGAGAAGAGATTACCAGTGTGTACACATACCGTCTTCATACAACCACTGGCTGACGGCAAGCCAACAGCATTTTTTTGCTGGTTTTTTCATTCATTTTATGTAAAATTTAGAAGGAGAGAGTTAGTTTACCGCTGTCACGATACAGGGTTAGATTTTGCTCCCCCAACTGTTTTATTTAGAACGTTGGTGTGATAGCTAGGCTTAAAAGAAAACATTGTGTTTGGAGTTGTGTGCCTGTGCATGTTTATTTTTTAGTTTCATGCAAGCGTGCGTGTGTCGTCCCTAGACTCGTTCGCCAGAGTCCAACTAAACCGTTTTAGAATTTGGACTGTGCGCTGGACTGAGTTCAGTAGACCAGGGGAGGTCACTTGTGTGTGACGAGTCAGCGAGACTAGACGTTTCCTCACACGACTATGCTGTGTTCGGCTTGGACTCCTTCCCCTAACAGTGGTGGAGTTGTGGCGTGGACAATTATTGTCTCCCCAATTTCATGGGCGGTTCAACAGTTTTTCTTGCGCCTGGTCGGGTCCGTCCTCGGGTTTCAGAACCTGATTAGTTGCTGTGGCCGTGGGTCCCCTCCGCACCTGTGCTGGTGAGTGCCGTTGTCAAGCTGTGGCCTACTGACGGTTTGGTGACTCCTGTGTCTGAAGACAGAGCGCGGTGAAAGGAGTGACTCCATTGACTCCTCGTTTTAGCAACGGACTTCGGTCTTGGGCTTCCTGACAAGGGAGCGGGTGAATTGACCAGATGTAAAGTAGTGAGAGTGGATGAATGCGGAGAATAGAATGTGTCATCGAAATGGAAAGCAGAGAGACTGTAGAGAACGAGGAATTCAACGCTGACAAAGAATGTGAATGAACGTCCTTGTTGAAGCTCGACGTCATATTCGTCTCCGCCAACATACATGTGGACACTCATGTTAGTTTTGGTTCATCTGCTCAGTTTTGGAATGTGTTTCTATCCGCCCTTGTGTTGTGAACCCCAATGAACTTTGAACAGAAGAACACGTCAAAAAGCTTTCATCTCGCTTGGACTTTTGGTTTCACCTTCGTTGAAGGAACTGCAATTAGTAAATGAACTATAGTTTGTGATAGTTTTGCTTATCTCAAATAAATTCTGAAATTATTGTGATTCGTGCTTTGCTGCATGTTGGAATGAATTTGAATATACCCTGTTTGGTGGGTGGTGGGCATACATTTTGAAATATTGGGCTGATATTGATTGTTTTGTGTGCTTTCAACAGGTTTTGTACACAGAGAAGGAAGCAGAGCGGGTCGGCAAGAGTGTGTGTGTCTATAGCGTACGCGTGGCCTTGTTTAATGTAATTTTGTGCGCTGTTGTTTTATAGCAAATAAATGTTGTTGTTTTTTTTGTGTGGAGCCATGTTGTGATGGATTAATAATTTAGTTATTTTATGTTACAATTTGGTGTGAGTGTGTTAGGGATGAATCATATTGAGGGTTTGGGCTTGTGGGATGAAGGTTGAATGCGGGACTGGTCGTTGGTGTGTGAACGCGGAGTGAAGCCCCTGACTTGGTGTTTGCCCATCTCCCTCGCGACGTGACTATTTGGTGCAGCAGGTGGATGATGGGCTGAACATTACGGTTCGGGAGTTTCATTTCGTGTGTAAAAGACTTGGTGTGTGATTAGGGTTAAGGACATCCTTGTTTTGGTTTGCAATCTTTGTGTCCTGTAGTGTGGTTTGTTAACGTGGAGGTTGGAGGGGCCTGGGGCTCTGACCGCGTGGATCCGGCTCCAAGCTCGACCGATTCAGGCCGAGTCCAGACCTGATAGCTTGAGGGAGGATCCACCATAACAGGCGCTCAAATTAGGTCCCCGATTCATCTTAGGCTTTCAGAGTTTTATTTAGTTCAAAAAATTTGTAGGTCAGCATTAGGGTTTTGTATGAGTGTGTGTGTGAAAGGAGTTAGGTAGAGAACAAAAATATAAAATTATTTGACGCTGTATCGTGGAACAGATTGTATTTTTGCGATAGTCGACTGTGGAGTGGTATTCCATCGAGGACAAGAACAACGTCTACGTACAGCCGTTTGGTTCCAGACTCAGGAGGCTTTCAGAGGAAGAAGAGAATGGATGCTGGCAAGTATAACGTGTCGAGGAGAAACCTCTGCTTGTTGAGCAAAACGTTCTCCGATGGGTACCAACACCGAGGTTAACGGTGGATCCGGAGTGTTACGGTTGCGCAAGAACGGATAGCTCTTGGACGAAGGCACCGAGTTAGTGGGCTTTTGTTCAGGCGGACTAAGGAAAAAGGAAGATGCGCTTTCTGCGACAAGAGGAACTGGAGTTTAGGAATGCAGAGTACGATCGCCAGGAGAAATTGAGGAAGGAAGAGTCGGATAGCCAGGAGGAATTGAGGAAGGAAGAAGTTGGAATAGAGGAAGACAAGCTTAATCAACAGAGAGGCTTAGGAAGAAGAGTTGGATCGCCAGGGGAAGGAGCGACAAGAGGAACTGAAATTAAGAAGGACGAAATGGAAGCTTCAGAGCTGATTAGAAGGGAGGACCTGAAGTTGAGACAAGCTAGATCCATGCCCAAGCGGAGTGGAGAGCTCGTGAAAAGGAAAAAGGGCTGAAGACGCTGAGATCTTTCAAAGGGAGTTAGCGAAGTTGCCAAAAACGCAAGACGCCTGATTCGTACCGTGTGCCGTTGCCCGAATTTCGACGATGGAGACGATATTGAGGCATTTTTAGCGACATTTGAAAGTATAGCCGTTCGCATGAGTGGCAGAGGGCGTTTGGGCTGGCGAGATTGTCTCCGTTGTTGCATGGAAAAGCGAGGAAAGCGTTTCTGCTTAATTGATCACGGCGAAACACCACTCAGCTATCACGACATCAGACCGCACTTCTAAGATGAATTTCGTAGGACTTCCAGAGTTTTAACGGAGGAAAGTTTCTAGGGGAAATGCGGAAAGAAGTTGACGAAGGATTTCCCCCCGTATTTTTGAAGCGACTGAAAGAGAACTTCAATCTGTGTTGACGCTGGCAGAGGTGGACACAGAAGATCCAATAGCGTTGTGTGATTTGTTTCTTGAGAGAACAGTTTTTGGTCAACACTCCTTGCCGACCCTCGCTTACTTCGTCCGCGAGAAGAAACCGCGAAATGTAGAGGAAGCCGCACCGCATGCTTTTTGACTATGTCGAAGTTAGGACGAGAGGCAAGAGTGCACACAATCCTACCATTGGTTCTCCGAGTCAGTTCAAGAAAGTCCGCCAGAGGGTCAGTCAGCCAATAGAGGAAGGACATTTGGAAACGGACTGAACATAGCCAACTGCTGCAACTCAGGAACTTCTGTCAAACCAGCAACAAACCGTTGACTTCCAAGGCTCCCTCGTCGTCCTCCTGTGTCTAACACTCCGGGGAAGTTTGCAGGCTTTTCCGGTGCTACAAGGTGTGGGAACCAGTCATACTGCAGGCAGTGCCGATCATCTGGAGATTTATACGCTCGCCAGAGAAGGAGGCTTGGACAAGACGCTGGGCTGCTTATTCACCATACTTTCCCGCGACTGTGAACGGCAAGAGTGAACAGCTCAAGAGACACAGGAGGCGAAGTTTGATGCGTTAGAGAAGACCTTTGTGGCTGCGGACCAGTACCTTCCGGGAAAAATTCAACTGGAAATGGGAGCTGATCGTTCATGTGTGGGAACCTAACCCTTGGCATTACTCAGTGTGACACCCCGCTTGTGCAAGGAAAGTTTGTTATGGCCGTACTGCGATCTTTGCGTTGTGAATGATCCTTGGAACACCGTGACAGGATGAACGGAGAACTCTTTAGCGGTACCTTTGTTTCCGTCGTCAAAACCGTTGGGAGTAGTTCAACCCTCGCAAAAGGCGGCTGAGAAATCCTACACTGTTCTCGACATCGAAAGTGTAGAAGGACTCAACAGTACGTCCGCAACAGCTGCGGAGAACTACAAGATAAGATGCCACGTTGCAGCCGCGCTAGAGACGCTGTTGCGAAGAGAGGTTGTAGTCACGTTGGCAAGAAGCGAACCAGGTCACTTTCCGATTTAAAAGGGGATTCTACAGAGGTATATTGTGAGGGTGATCAACAGTATACACAGGTGTGTGTTCCGAAGCCGTTACGTCAGCGGGGTCATTCAACTCGCTCAACGACCCACCAATGACGACATTTGGGGGACCAAAAAACCCGACTCAAGTGGGACGAGATTTTATTGCCGGGAATGTGCGGAGACATTCATCGAGACTGTTTGTCATGCCGAACGCTGCCAGAGAGTGACTCCTCGGGAAGAGTGGGCAAGGTTCCATAGCTAGGATGCCACTACCCAGCGTTCCATTTGAGGAGAGTGGGGTTGATATAGGGGGCCAATCAAGCCCGACGACAGATGCGACAGCCACCAATAATTCCTTGTTATGATGGTCTTTGCTACACGTTCCCAGATGCAGCCGTTCCTTTTGTTGTGGAGGCCATCCCAGGCAAGAGAATGGTGGAGACATGACTATCTGAGTCGCATCGAATCGAGTGAGATGTTCTGCAAATCGATACCTGTACGTTCCTGTTGTTAATGTAACCCTCCAGGTTTCATCTGGAATGGGGGTTTGACACGATACAGGGTTAGATTTGCTCCCCCAACTGTTTTATTTTAGGAACGTGTGTGATAGCTAGCTTAAAAGAAAAACATTGTGTATGGAAGTTTGTGCCTGTGCATGTTATTTTTAGTTGCATGCAAGCGTGCGTGTGTCTTCCCTTAGATACCTATCGTTTCCCAGAGTCCAACAAACCGGTTTTGGAATTTGGACGTGCCTGGACTGAGTTCATAGACAGGTGAGGTCACTTGTGAGAGACGAGTCACGAACTAAGTTTCCCCTCACAACGACTAATGCTGTGTTCGGCTTGGAGCTCCTGTTCCCCTACAGTGGTGGAGTTGTGGCGGTGGGCCTTTATTGTCCCCCAATTTCATGGGCCGTTTCAACAGTGTTCTTGTCGCCTGGTCGTGGGCCGTCTCGGGTTTTCCGATCCTGATTAGTTGTCTGTGCCGTGGTCCCCTTTCGCACCTGACTGTGAGAGTGGCCGTTTAGTCGGGAAGCTGGTGCCAGACTGACGGTTGGGTGACGTCCTGATGTCTGAAGGACAGACGCGTGGAAGGAGTGGACTCCATTGACTTCCTCGTTTTAGCAACGACTTCTGGTCTTGGGACTTCCTGACTAGGAGCGGGTGAATGGACCAGATGTAGTAGTGGAGATGGAATGAATGCGGAGAATAGAATGTGTCATCGAATGAAAGCAGAGAGACTGTAGAGAACGAGAATCAACGCTGACCAACGAATGTGAATGAACTTCCTTGATGAAGGTCGACTCATTTCGTCTCCGCCAACATACCTTGACACTCATGTTAGTTTTGGGGGGGGGTTCATCTGCTCAGTTGGATGTGTATCTATCGTCCTTGGTGGTTGTGACCCCATGAACTTTTGAACAAAGAACACGTCCAAAAAAGCTTTCATCGCTTTGGACTTTGGTTTCAACCTCGTTGAAGGAACTGCATTAGTAATGAACTAAGTTTGTGATAGATTTTGCTATCTCAAATTCTGATTATTTGTGATTCGGGCTTTGCTGCATGTTGGAATGATTTGAATACCCTGTTGTTGTGGTGGTGCATACAATTTATGAAATTATTGGGCTGATATTGATTGTTGTGTGCATTCACAGGTTTTTTGGTACACAGAGAAGGTAAGCAGAGCGGTAGGCAGGGTGTTGTGTCTATAGCGTACGCGTGGCCTTGTAAATATAAATTTGTGCGCTGTTTGGTTTTAGCAAATGATTGGTTTGGTGGTTTTTTATTGTGGGAGCGCAGGGTTTGATGTGTTTAATAAATTTAGTAGTTTTACTGTTACATATTGGTGTGAGTGATGGTTAGGAAAAGAATCATAGTTGAGTGAGTTTGGGCATTGTGGATGAAGTTGAATTGCGGGACTGGTCGTTGGTGTGTTGAACGCGGAGTGAAGCCCCCAGACTTGTGTATGCCATCTCCCTCGGCGACGTGACAATATGGTGGCAGCGGAGGATGATGGCTGAACAGTAGGTCGGGAATTCCATTTCGTGTGTAATGACTGGTGTGTGATAGGGTAAGGCATCCTTGATTTGTGTTTGCATCTTGCTGTCCTGGGTGTGTTTTGTTTGAAACGTGGGAGGTTGGAGGGCCTGGGCTCTGAGCCGCGGGAGTCCGGGATCCAGAGCTCCGACTGAGTTCAGCCGAGTCAAGACCTGAGAGCTTGAGGGAGGATCCACCTCAGGCGCTCAGTTTAGGTCCCGATTCATCTTAGCGTTCAGAGTTTATTTAGTTCAAAAATTTGTAGGTCCATGCATTAGGGTTTTTGTATGAGTGTGTGTGATGACAGGTGTTAGGTAGAGAAAAAAAAAAAAAATTTTGACGCTGAGTTCGTGAACTGAGTTTTTGCGATAGTCGACCTTGAGGTGGTATGTCCCATCGAGGACAAGAAACGCTACGTTCAGGCCGTCTGTTTCCAACTCGGAGGCTTCAGAGGAAGAAGAGATGGATGCGGCAAGTTAACTGTCGAGGAGAAAACCTCTGCTTGTTGCAGCATGCAACGTTCTCCGATGGTTCCCACACCGAGGTTACGGTGGGATCCGGAGGTGTTACGGTTGCGCAAGAACGGGATAGCTCTTAAAAAAAAACTGATAGGTCTACCGAGTAGTGGCTTTTGTTCAGGCGAGCTGAAGGACAATAAGGAAGATGCGCTGCGACAAGAGGAACTGGAGTTTAGGAAGGAAGAGTCCGGATCGCCAGGAGAATTAGGAAGAAGAGTCGGATCGCCAGGAGAATTGAGGAAAGAAAGAGTTGGAATTGAGAAGGAAGAGCTAAATCAACAAGAGAGGCTTAGGAAGGAAAGTTGGAACGCCTAGGGGAAGGACGCCAAGAGGAACTGAAATTAAGGAAGGAAGAAATGGAGCTTCGGAGCTGATTTAGAAGGGGGACCTGAAGTTGAGACAAGATTAAATCCAGTAGCGCCAAGCGGAGTTTTGGAGAGCTTCGGATAAGAAAAGGGCTGAGACCGAGATCTTTCAAAGGGCTTAGCGAAGTTGGCCGCAAACCAAAGACGCCTGATTCGTAACCGTGTGCCGGTTGCCCGAATTCGACGATGGATACGATATTGAGCATTTTTGCGACATTTTGAAGTAAACCGTTGCGCATGATGGCCAGAGGGCGTTTGGGCTCGAGATTTGGCTGCCCGTTTGTTGCAGTTGGAAAAGCGAGGAAAGCGTTTCTGCTTATTGATCACGGCGAAACAACCACTCAGCTATCACGACATCCAAACCGCTCTCTAAGATAATTTTTTCGTAGGACTCTCCAGAGATTTAACCGGAGAAGTTTAGGAATTGCGGAAAGAAGTTGACGAAGGATTTCACCCAGTTATTGAAGCGACTGAAAGAGAACTATCAATCTGTGGTTGAAGCTGGCAGAGGTGACTCAAAGATCCAAACGCGTTTGTGATTTGTTCTTGAGAGAACAGTTTTTTGTCAACTCTCAGTGCCCGACCTAGCTTTCAAAAAGACCGCGAGAAGAACCGCGAATTAAGGTACGCCGCACAGCTTGCTTTTGAACTATTCGAAGTTAGCGAGAGCAAGAGTGCACAATCCCTAACCATAGGTGCTCCGAGTCAGTCAATAAATCCGACCAGAGGGTCATCAGCCAATAGAGAAGGACATTGGAAACGGACTAACAAAGCCAACTGCTGCAACTGCAGGGAACTCGTCAAACCACAGACAACCGTGTGGACTTTCCAAGCTCCCACGTCGTCCTCGTCAAACACTTCCGGGAAGTTTCGGATTTTTTCGGTGCACAGGTGTGTGAACCAGGTCATACTGCCGAGGCAGTGCCGATCTTCTTGAGATTTATACGCTCGCCAGAGAAGGAGCTTGGACAGAGAAAACCTGTGCTGCTTATTCACCAACTTTCCCGCGACTGTGAACGCAAGGAGGTGACAGCTCTAGAAGACCACAGAGCGGGAAAGTTTTGTTTGCGTTAGAGAAGACCTTGTGGCTGCAGACCAGTAACCTTTCGTGAAATATTCAACTGGAAATGGCCTGATCGTTCATGTGTGGGAACCTACCCCTTGGATTAATCTTGTGGACAACCCGCTTGTGCAAGGAAAGTTTGTTTGTGGCCGTAACTGCGTCATTTGCCGTTGTGAAGTGAACCTTGGAACCAGGCTGACAGGGAGAACGGAGGAAACTCTTAGCGGTACAGTTTGTTTTCCGTCGTCAAACCGTTGGGAGTAGTTCAGACCCGCGCGCAAAGACGGCAGGAGAAAATCCTAATACTGTTCTTTCTCGACATCGAAGTGTTTGAAGGTCTCAACGTTTAGTCCCCAACAGCTGCGAAACTACAAGAGAAGGATGCCACGTTGCAGCGCGCTAGAACGCTTGTGCGAAGAGAGTTGTAGTTCCCGTTGGCAAGAAGCGAACTCAGGGTCACTTTCTTTTTTCCGATTTAAGAAGGGGATTCTACAGAGGTAAATTGTGAGGGTGATCAACAGTATACACAGTGTGTTGTGCCCGAAGCCGTTACGTCATCGGTCATTCAACACGCTCACGACCCACCAATGACGGTACATTTGGGACCAAGAAACACCCGACACAGAGTGGGACGAAGAATTTTATTGGCCGGGAATGTGCGGAGACATTCATCGATACTGTTTGTCATGCGAACGCGCCAAGAGGTGACTCCTCGAGGAAGAGTGGGCAAGGTGCCATTTGCTAGGATGCACTACCCAGCTTCCATTTGAGAGAGTGGGGGTTGAAATCCGTGGGCCAATCAACCAGCGTCAGATGCGAAGCACCAATAACATTGTTATGATGTTTTGCTACACGGTATCCCATGCAGCCGGATTCTTTGTTGTGGAGGCCATCCCAGGCAAAGGAGAAGTTGGAGCAGAAACTAACTGAGTCGCATCGGAAGTCGAGTGAGATGTTCTGCAAATCTATACCTGTACTGTTCCTGGTTGTTATGTAACCCTCCATGATTCATCTGAAGGGGGGTTTGTCACGATACAAGGGTTCGATTTGCTCCCCCAACTGTTTATTTTAGGAACGAGTGTGATAGCTAGGCTAAAAGAAAACATTGTTTTGGAAGTTGTGTGCCCCTGTGCATGTAATTTCTAGTTGCATGCAAGCGTGCGTGTGTCTTCTTAGATACTTCGTTACCCAGATCACACAAACCGTTTTGAATTTGGACTGGCCTGACTGAGTTCAGGTAGACAGGGGAGGTCTCTTGTGTGTGAACGATCAGCGAGACTAGAAAGTCTCCCTCACACGACGTAATCTGTGGTTTCGCTTGGGAGCTCCTGTTTTCCCCTACAGTGTGAGTTGTGGCGTGGAAAAAATTATTGTCCCCCAATTTCATGGGCGTTCAAAACAGTTTTTCTGTGCGCCTGGTCTGTGGTTCCGTCTCGGGTTTCAGAACCGATTAGTTGCTGTGCCGTGGTCCCCTTCCGCACCTGAACTGGTGAGAGTGGCCGTGTCAAGCTGGTGCGCCCGACTGACGGTTGGGTGACGTCTGTTTGTCGAAAGACACGACGCGTGGAAGGAGTGACTCCAATGACTCATCGTTTAAGCAACGACTTCTGGTTCTTGGCTTCCTGACTAGGGAGCGGAGAATGGCCGATGTAAGTAGGGAGAGGTGATGAATGCGGAGAATTAGAAGGTCATCGAATGAAAGCAGAGAGACAGTAGAGAACGATGAATCAACGCTGACAAAGAATGTTAATAACTCCCTTCCTTGTTGAAGCTCGACATCATATTCGTCCTCCGCCAACATACCTGTGGACACTCATGTTGTTTTGTTCATCTGCTCATTTTGGATGTTTCTATCGTCTTGGTGTTTTGTGAACCCCATGAACTTTGAACAGAAGAACACCAAAAAGCATCATCGCTTTGGACTTTTGGTTTCACCTTCGTTGAAAAGGAAACTGCATTAGTAAAGAACTATAGTTTGTGATAGTTTTGCTTATCTCAAATTCTGAAATTATTGTGATTCGGTGCTTTTGCTGAATGTTGGAATGATTTGAATAACCCTGTTGGTTGTGGTGTTCATACATTTTTGAAATTATTGGGCTGATATTGATTTTGTGTCATTCACAGGTTTTGACACAGAGAAGGAAGCAAGAGCGGTCGGCAGTTTGTGTGTGTCTATAGCGTACGCGTGCCTGTAATGTAATTTTGTGCCGCTGTTTGGTTTTAGCAAATTATTGGTGTTGTTTTTTGTGGAGCGCATGTGGGTGATGTATTAATAAATATAGTTAGTTTATGTAGCATTTGGTGTGAGTGAGGTTAAGGATGAATCATAGTTGAGTGTTTTGGGCTTGTGGAAGAAGGATAATGCGGACTGGTCGTGGGTGTGGAACGCGGAGTGAAGCCCCTGAATGGTGTTTTGGCCATCTCCACTCCCTCGGCGCGTGACAACCCCAAGGACACAGACAGATGCAGGAAAAAAAACACACCACACACAAAGCATTTCGACCTCTTGGTCCTTCTTTCAGGTCAAACACAAACAGCATCGGACAGTGATAAGGAAGAACGAGAAAACCACTTATCTTCCATATTCGGCACAAAATGGCTGCATCCATTTAGGTGTCGGTGTACACTGTCGAAACAAACAAAACGTAGAAAAAAATCATAGGGGGTGGGAAGGGTGGGGGTGGGGATAGCTCTTCACCAGCTTGCCTGGTTTGGTTTCCTTTTCGCTGGTTTGATAGACTGGACGTTATCAAATGGTAGCTCTTAGTGCAAAACAGACGACAAGGCACCGGGAAGCTTGCTGATACATAAAGAAAAAAGTTGTCCAACGAGAGAACGCAATCTCATGTGTGCAGGAAATGGCTACAGGGTGATGGTACCACTTGTTTTAAGCTGCTTGCGTCATCTCTGGCTCAAGTATGACAGTTGGAGACAAAATGGATTGCTCCTAATACTGTGAGCGATATTTTTTAAGATAAGTGAGAGCACCACATGGAATGTGCCACAGACTTCTCATCTTTCCAAAGATTCAAGGAACAAACCCCCCTTGTTCTGAGCCCCTCGAGTTCCGATCTTCCCTCAGCATCTCTCCCTTCGCTTGTCACAACCCCCGACCACTGCATCCGCTCCCCACCTTCCTCTAACTCCAGGAAAATCCGGATCAGTGAGACCTGGCACGGAAGGGGATGGAGTGTCTGTTAATATGGGTATGATCCGTGGTGCCTCTAAGGGATAGGTGTCCAGTCCACGTGCATCTTATCAGAGATATCACTTGGAGAGGGCACAGAATATGAAATGAGAGAGACCGAGAGAGGAGAGAGAGGGGGGGGGGGGCGAGCAGAGACAGAAGAAAGAGAGAGAGAGAGAGAGAGATAGAGAGAGAAGACGAGGGGAGAAAGAAAGAGAGAGT
>JAFLJL010017538.1:0-25931 GCA_018398815.1 Conus ventricosus | reverse complement strand
CACTCGATCTATCTACACTTGATGCTATTAACACATGATGCTCGCTACACTCGATGCTATCTACACATGATGCTAATTACATGTGATGCTCACTACACGTGATGCTTACTACACATGATGCTCGCTACACGTGATGCTATCTACACATGATGCTAGTTACATGTGATGCTCACTACACGTGATGCTTACTACACATGATGCTCACTACACATGATGCTCACTACACATGATGTTATTACATGTGATGCTCACTACACTCGATGCTATCTACACTTGTGCTATCTACACTCGATGCTATCTACACATGATGCTATCTACACATGATGCTATCTACACTCGATGCTATCTACACTCGATGCTATCTACACTTGATGCTATCTACACATGATGCTCACTACACATGATGCTATCTACACTCGATGCTACACATGATGCTATCTACACATGATGCTATCTACTGATGTGGCCCTTTGCGGTCGGCTGGGCTATAAGCAACATTATCTTATCTTATCTACACTCGATGCTATCTACACATGATGCTATCTACACATGATGCTATCTACACATGATGCTATCTACACTCGATGCTATCTACACATGATGCTATCTACACATGATGCTCACTACACATGATTGCTATCTACACTCGATGCTATCTACACTCGATGCTATCTACACATGATGCTCACTACACATGATGCTCACTACACGATGCTATCTACACTTGATGCTCACTACACATGATGCTATCTACACTTGATGCTATCTACACATGATGCTCACTACACATGATGCTTATACACATGATGCTATATACACTCGATGCTATCTACACTCGATGCTATCTACACATGATGCTATCTGCACTCGATGCTATCTACACTTGATGCTATCTACACATGATGCTCACTACACATGATGCTATCTACACTCGATGCTATCTACACTCGATGCTATCTACACATGATGCTCACTACAGATGATGCTATCTACACTCGATGCTATCTACACTCGATGCTACACATGATGCTATCTACACATGATGCTATCTGCTACACATGATGCTATCTGCTACACATGATGCTATCTACACATGATGCTCACTACACTCGATGCTATCTACACTCGAAGCTCACTACACTTGATGCTATCTACACATGATGCTCACTACACTTGATGCTATCTACACATGATGCTCACTACACTTGATGCTATCTACACATGATGCTCACTACACTCGATGCTATCTATTCACATGATGCTCTACTACACTCGATGCTATCTACACATGATGCTCACTACACTCGATGCTATCTACACTCGATGCTATCTACACATGATGCCACTACACTTGATGCTATCTACACTCGATGCTATCTACACATGATGCTCACTACACGTGATGCTTACTACACATGATGCTATCTACACACGATGCTATCTACACATGATGCTATCTACACTCGATGCTATCTACACTTGATGCTATCTACACTTGATGCTATCTACACTCGATGCTCACTACACTTGATGCTATCTACACTTGATGCTCACTACACGTGATGCTTACTTACACATGATGCTATCTGCACATGATGCTCACTACACTTGATGCTATCTACACTTGATGCTATCTACACATGATGCTCACTACACTTGATGCTATCTACACATGATGCTCACTACACTGATGCTATCTACACATGATGCTCACTACACATGATGCTATCTACACATGATGCTCACTACACATGATGCTATCTACACTTGATGCTATCTACACATGATGCTCACTACACTCGATGCTATCTACACATGATGCTATCTACACTTGATGCTCACTAAACTTGATGCTATCTACACTTGATGCTAATCTACACTTGATGCTATCTACACATGATGCTATCTACACATGATGCTATCTACACTCGATGCTATCTACACATGATGCTATCTACACTCGATGCTATCTACACATGATGCTATCTACACATGATGCTCACTACACATGATGCTATCTACACTCGATGCTATCTACACATGATGCTATCTACACATGATGTCACTACACATGATGCATCTACTAACTTGATGCTATCTACAATTGATGCTATCTAAACATGATGCTCACTACACATGATGCTCACTACACTTGATGCTATTCTACACATGATGCTTACTACACATGATGCTAAACTACACGTGATGCTATCTACACATGATGTTATCTACACTCGATGCTATCTACACTTGATGCTATCTACACATGATGCTATATTTACACTCGATGTGTACTACACTCGATGCTATCTACACATGATGCTATCTACACATGATGTCACTACACGTGATGCATCTACACGATGCTGTCTACACTCGATGCTATCTACACTTGATGCTATCTACACATGATGCTGTCTACACTCGATGCTATCTACACATGATGCTATCTACACATGATGCTATTCTACACATGATACTCACTACACTTGATGCTATCTACACATGATGCTATCTACACTCGATGCTATCTACACAGGATGCTATCTACACGATGCTATCTACACTCGATGCTATTCTACACATGATGCTCACTACACTCGATGCTATCTACACTTGATGCTATCTACACATGATGCTATCTACACATGATGCTATCTACACTCGATGCTATCTACACTCGATGCTATCTACACTTGATGCTATCTACACTCGATGCTATCTACACTCGATGCTATCTACACATGATGCTCACTACACTTGATGCTATCTACACTCGATGCTATCTACAACTCGATGCTCACTACACGTGATGCTTACTACACATGATGCTATCTACACATGATGTTAATTTAATTACATATGATGCTCACTAACTTGATGCTATCTACACTCGATGCTATCTACACATGATGCTATCTACACTTGATGCTCACTACACTTGATGCTATCTACACATGATGCTCACTACACTTGATGCTATCTACACATGATGCTCACTACACTTGATGCTATCTACACATGATGCTCACTACACTTGATGCTATCTACACATGATGCTCACTACACTTGATGCTATCTACACATGATGCTATCTACACTTGATGCTATCTACACATGATGCTCACTACACTTGATGCTATCTACACATGATGCTCACTACACGTGATGCTTTACTACACATGATGCTAACTACACGTGATGCAATACTTCACATGATGTTAATTACATGTGATGCTCACTACACGTGATGCTATCTACAATGATGCTATCTACACATGATGCTATCTACACATGATGCTCACTACACTCGATGCTATCTACACTCGATGCTATCTACACATGATGCTATCTACACTCGATGCTATCTACACATGATGCTCACTACCTCGATGCTATCTACACATGATGCTTATCTATCACTCGATGCTATCTACACATGATGCTATCTACACATGATGCTCACCACACGTGATGCTATCTACACTCGATGCTGTCTACACTCGATTGCTATCTACACTTGATGCTATCTACACATCTGTCTACAACCTGTTACACCTGATGCTGTCTACACATGATGCTAACTACACTGATGCTCACTACACTTGATGTTGTCTACACCTGATGCTCATACACTTGATGCTGTCTACACATGATGCTCGCTACACTTGATGCTGTCTGCACATGATGCTCACTACACTTGATGCTGTCTACACATGATGTTCACATACACTTGATGCTGTCTACACATGATGCTAACTATACGTGATGCTGTCAACACTGATGCTAGCTACACTTGATGCTGTCTACACATGATGCTCGCTACACTTGATGCTGTCTACACATGATGCTCGCTACACTTAATGCTGTCTACACATGATGCTAACGATACGTGATGCTCACTACACTTGATACCGTCTACACATGATGCTAACTATATGTGTGATGCTTCACTATCAACAGTGATGCTGCCTACACATGATGCTAAAACTATATTGTGGATGTTACATAATTACTTGTGCTAGTACTATTGCATACTATTAGCTAACTACACTTGATACTCGATTTGTCGCTGAGTGCTAGTTCGAAAAGCAATGTTCAATTTTTCAGGGGGGGGGGGGGGGGGGGGGGGGGGGGGGGATATAGACCATTGTGGAATGACTGCTTGAATGCCCTCGGATAAAAAGTCTTTGCTATTCGACAGTGGCAGCCCTGAGTCTTGACCCTGTCAATCCACGGGATACAGTGACTATCAAGTCATGGTAAGACAACCCACTAGAGAGAATGCTGCATTGCTGCCAAGTCGCTTTAAAAATCCTTCCCACACACTGTGGGTGCAATTGCACCATACTTGTACTCAATGTTTCATATTTTAAGTATCATCAATCCAAGCATGCTGAAATTTTATGACTTTGTTAGTAAAAGATCCAAGCATGTGCTGTCCCCAAATGATGCAGTTTCGTCCGTTAATAAACGAAACAAGGAGACATTGTTTTCATGGTATTCAGTGATGCCTATTCTGATCCAACATAAGATACCCCACTTACTAACCTCCATTGATTATTGCCTAGTCACAAAGCCAGCGTGAATGAAAGTCCTCATCTGAACGGCATCATGACGATGCAGTATAGCACCAGCCCCGTCCCCCTCCTCTCTCCCCCCCCCCTTCCCCACCCCCTTTACCAGTTCCACAACCTAAGCATGATCTGGGAAGAAGAGACAGATGTGTAGAGGAAATCTAAACTTTAAAGCACAAGAGAATGGCATGAAGCGCCACAGAAATTGAGACTTTTTATGCTGATGGTATGGAGATTTGATTTGGTCAGAGACAGCATGACTGACAGGGCTGTACCCTAGGGTTATACTGTCATAATATATCCCGCTGTCAGCCAGGACTGAGAGATGTGCATGGATTTCTTAGGGACCCATGCTTTCTGTAAAGGAAACAATCCTTGCCATACATCGTGTGTCATCAGTGACCCATGCTTTCTGTAAAGGATTCATACCTTGCCATACATCGTGAGTCATCAGTGACCCATGCTTTCTGTAAAGGATTCAGACCTTGCCATACATTGTGGGTCACCAGGGGCGGAATCAGACCTTGCCATACATCGTGGGTCACCAGGGACCCATGCTTTCTGTAAAGGAAACACCTTGACATACATCGTGGGTCACCAGTGACCATGCTTCCTGAAAAGGAATCAAACCTTGCTTTACATCGTGGGGTCACCAGCGACCCATGCTTTCTGTAAAGGAATCAAACCTTGCTTTACATCGTGGGTCACTGGGGACCCATGCTTTCTGTAAAGAAATCAAACCTTGCCGTACATCGTGGGTCACTGGGGACTAATGCTTTCTGTAAAGGAATCAAACCTTGCCATACATAAATGGTCTGCAGCGACCCATACTTTTACGAAAGAATAATTAAAGCCTTGATGTTTTTGTTTGTTTACTCTTATCTATTGACTAAAAACAAGTTTTTTGGTATGGACATGGCGCCGTGCTTTACTGACCAAGTCATACAATTTGTTTAGGAGACTGCCTAAAAATGGATCAGGATTGTGGGTCATTTAATGACAACCAAACGTATGACGAAGGTTGAACTTATTACTCTCTGGTGCTAGCCACGCTGGTCCATCACGTGATCAGGCAAACCAACCAGGAGCAGGCAACGTTATGGAACGGGGGGGGGGGGGGGGGGGGGGGGGGGGGGGGAATCACTCCAGTATTAGAGCCTCCATAGTGCGACGTGAGAATCTCCAGAGAGAGAAACTCCCAGTACGACGTGAGAATCTCCCCGTACGACATGAGCAATATGACGTGACAATCTCCACAGTGCGACATGAGAATCTCCACAGTGCGACGTGACATTCTCCCAGTACGACGTGAGAATCTCCCCAGTACGATGTGAGAATCTCCACAGTACGACGTGACAATCACCCCAGTACGATGTGACAATTCCCCCACGTACGACGTGACAATCCCACATACGGGCGTGAGAATCTCCCCAGTACGACATGACAAACTCCACAGTACGACGTGAGAATCTCCCCAGTACACGTGACAATCTCCCCAGTACGACGTGGCAATCTCCACAGTACGACGTGACAATCTCCCCCAGTGCGACGTGAGAATCTCCCCAGTACGACGTGACAATCTCCACAGTACGACGTGAGATCTCCCCAGTTCGACGTGACAATTCCCAGTTCAACGTGAGATTCTCCCCAGTACGGGCGTGACAATCTCCACAGTACGACGTGACAATCTCCCCATTGCGACGTGAAAATTCCACAGTACGACGTGACAATCTCCCCCGTACGACGTGACAATCTCCCCAGTACGACATGACAGTCTCCCCAGTACGACGTGACAATCTCCCCAGTACGAAGTGACAATCTCCCCCGTACGACGTGACAATCTCCCAGTAAAGACGTGAATCTCCCCAGTACGACGTGACAATCTCCCCCGTGCGACGTGAGAATTCCCCAGTACGACGTGACAATCTCCACAGTCCCACGTGAGAATCTCCCCAGTACGACGTGACAATTTTCCCCAGTACGAGTGAGAATCTCCCAGTACGAAAGTGAAGAATTTCCCAGTACGACGTGACAATCTTCACAGTACGACGTGACAATCTTCACAGTACGACGTGACAAATTCCCAAATATGACGTGAGAATCTCCCCAGTACGACGTGACAATCTCCACAGTTTCGACGTGAGAATCTCCCAGTACGACGTTTAGATATCTCCCCAGTACGACGTGAGAATCTCCCGAACTGCGCTCACACAGCTGTTGGGTGAGTTGTGGGCGTGTCGATTTCCTATGCGTTTTTTTTTTTTTCTTTGGGTGTTGAGAAGGGTTTCAGTTTCATCAAGGAGGTGTGGCTGTGTGCGGACTATTATATTATATTGGGTATTTATATTGGCTATCCTCGGTCACAGACCAAGCTCTAAGCGCTTTACAATAAACACAATACCTCACTCATTCAACGGGCTGCCTACCCAGGTAGAGCCGGTCGAAGAGCAGCCTACTGGCGCTCATTCAGTCGTTTCCCGTACCATTCAAATATCAGTCACTCATTTTCATTTATCTCATCCATTCCTCCAGTTTCTCACATAGGATGCATGCGATGCTTATTCGTGTCCTCCATTTCCACTGGTACACGATGGCACACGATAACAGTAAGTGACAATTTTTGTGGCTTGGTAAGAAATACCAGGCGGCTATCTTCAATGTACATCAATTTTGCCAGGGCAGCGGGGAACCCCCCTGCTCTTTTCGATTTTCAACTGCCTTGGGTTCTTTAACGTGTGCAGGGGGCCAGGAAAGCACACGGGTCCGACTCGCTTATAGTCCCCATCCGATGGACTTGACGTTCAGTTCGATTTGTCATTCAAACTGGGAAAGAAAGGGCGAGAAAGGCAGGGCTCGAATCCACGCACTTCTCACACGTTGGATTGGCAGGCGAAAGTCTTAACCACTCTGCCACCTTTCTTCCTAAGAAAGGACTAGCCCGTATGCGCCACCCCACTTCCGCAGTTTCGAGGCCACACTGGGCCCGTGCCTGTGATAAAGTCTTATTAACATTATGCGTTAGAACATTTGGTCGAAAACAACTTTTGAAAAACAAAACAAAACAAAACAAACAAGGAACGAGATCACCTCATGAAATATATACAATTCTGACAAGATAAAGTCACACACACACACACACACACACACACACACACACACCACACACACACACACACACACACACACACAAAGACATCATTATCAGAGAAGGATGAAGAGTTTAGTGTTTACTTGACCTAAGAATGACAGGGACTTTACTCCCCCTTGCAGCCAAGTGGAGAGCTGAAGGCGAGAACATCACAACGTATTTTTGCAATTTTGCAAAAAAGGAATCTATGTCCTGCAAGAAGATAGCGAAATTGGTAACAAAACAAGACAATAAGAGTTAACGATCCTGAAGAAATTAAACATGCAGTTACATTCTTCTTGTAAGAAATGGAATAATGTGAATTCATACCATTGGTGATAGGTAAAATGAAGATTTGATAAATAATCTGTCGACATGATCTTCACAGAGATGAAACCGCTCGAAGGAGAACTCCCTTCAGAAGAAGCAGCTTTTGTCTGAAAATATGGGGGTCATGGCAAAAGTCCAGGAACGGATGGTTTGACAGCAGAAGGATCTATTGGTCAGATCTCGGACCTTCGGTCCGTAAGAGAGCTGGGCAAAGCCTTCAGAGAAGATCTACTGACGACACAGAAAACTTGATCCATCCACACGACCCAGAGAAAGAATACGTTGCCTTCAGAGAAGATCTACTGACGACACGAAAGCATTTTATCCATTCACACAGCGACCAAGAGAAAGAATATGTCAAAAAATGGGGGGACAAATGTCCTCTTTAGATGCTGTATACAAGTTAGGGGCCTCACATTATTGCTAAATGTCAAGAAAAAGTTACAAAAACTAATCACGAAGATCCTTCGGATTTACCGCAAATAGGTAAATCGGTGATGGGCGTTTGCTGAATATAATTATGATTTACTGCATTACCTTCACACACACACACACACACACACACACACAACACACACACACACACACCCCACACACCATGCACGCGGGGCGGCGCACACACATAGGATACACGCGCTCGCAAGCACTTTTCTCTCTCTCTTCCCCTCTCTCTCTCTCTCTCTCTCTCTCTCTCTCTCTTTTCTCTCTCTCTCTCGCACGCACGCACGCACACACACACACACACACACACACACACACACACACACACACACACACACACACACACACACACACACACACACACTCTCTCTCTCTCTCTCTCTCTCCCCTCTCTCTCTCTCTCCCCTCTCCCCCCCCTCTCTTTCTCAACCCCACAATATGCACGCTCTCTCTTTTCTCTCTCTCTCCTCTCCCCTCTCTCTCTCTCTCACACACACACACACCACACACACACACACACACACACACCACACACACACACACACCACACACACACACCACAGAGCTACAGCAGGGGTAACAGAGTTTTCAGATTTGCTCAAAGCTGAAAAAAATTCCTAAACATGTTGCCCGGGTGGCCGTTAGTAAAGAAGGCGCTCTGTAGTCGGCTTGCACGCAGGGATTGTTTTTATTTGAACGTGTTCTGTACACAACTGCATGCTGAAGACAGGACACACTTGCATGCTGAAGACAGGAAGACACACTGCATGCTGAAGAAGACAGGACAGACATGACACATGCAGGGAAGGACAGGACACACTGCATGTGAAGAAGGACAGACAGGACACCACTGCCACGTGAAGACAGGATCACTGCTGCTGAAGACAGGACAGACAGGACACCCTGCATGCTGAAGACGGACCCACTGACATGCTAGACCGGACACCACTGCATGTGAGCAGGACACATGCATGTTGATGACAGGGACACACTGCATGCTGAAGACAGGACAGACAGGACCACACTGCATGCTGAAGACAGGACACACTGCATGCTTGAAGACAGGACACATGCCTGTGAAAACAAGGACAGACAGGACACTTTTTGACGTACACCTTTTGAAACTGCTTGGAAGTGCCATTTGTGTGGTTGGATGACCTTTCTATATACAAAATTGCTTTAAAATCCCCAATATATAAAAAAATAACGGCAAGAATAACGGTTTATGAGTTCAATACCGATATACACTTTTGAAACGGTATTTTAGTCCTCACTGAGCTAAAGGCCGTGTACATACAAATTTCATCATATCGGACAATATGTCAAGAATAACGGTTTTAACGGACAGATTTTGCAACACTACCTGAAGTGCCATTTGTGTGTCGATTTACCTTTCTATATACAAAATTTCATTAAAACTCACCAATATCTACCAAATACGGCAAAACTAACGGTTTTAACGTTATTTATCTAAACCGAATATGCACTTTATGAAACGGTATTTTAGTCCTCATGCCTAAAGCCTGTGTACATTAACCAAATTTCATCCAAATCGGACAATATGTCAAGAATATCGGTTTTAACGGTCAGATTTGTGAACACTACCTGGAAGTGCCCTTTGTGTGTGATAACCTTTCTAGTATACAAAATTTCATTACAAACCCACCAATATATAACAAATAACGGCAAACATAACGGTTTTTACCGGTTATATAACGATATGCCCTTTTGAATCCGGTATTTTAGTCCTCACTGACTAGAAAGCTGTGTACATAATCAAATTTATCCAACTCGGAAATATGTCAAGAATAACCGGTTTTAACGGTCAAAATTTTGAAACCACTATCTCGAAGTGCCATTTGGTGTGTGATAACCTTTCTATATACTACATTTCATTAAAATCCAACCTATATATAGGAAATAACGCAGAAATAACGGTTTCTAACGGTTGTTTAACCATTTTCAGAATTACATCACTTACATATGGACAGAGGATCGATTGGTCACAAGATAATCCATACCGCTTATAATGGCCAAGTACTTTCTGAGCTATTCCATAAAGGAAGAAAACCGGTTACAGGCCGTTTACAACCCGTTAGTACACGCTATAACGGGGGCGGCAAACTAAAACATAGGCATCATCCGTGACCCATACTGAATATTACCTGTAATTTTCATAAATGGTCGGCAAAGTACTTTCTGAGATATTCATACAGAAAGAAAAACGTTTACAGGCCGTTTACAGCTCGTTAGTAACGGTTATAACGGTAACCTAAAACATCGGGATTATTCGTGACCCATAATGAACATACCTACAAATTTTCAGAAAGAGTCGGTCAAGTACTTTCTGAGATTTCATAAGAAGAAAAAAGCGTTACCGCCGTTACAGCCGTTAGTAACGGCTGGTAACGGTAAACTAAAAACGTCGGGCATCATCTTGACCCATATGACATACCTAATATTTCAGAAAGATCGACCCGTAGTTTTGTTGGAGCAGTGGAAACTTTTGCCCACGGTCACACACACACACAACAACACACACACCCACACCACAACCAACACACACACACACACACACACCACACTCACACCGAGAGCATTTCTTCGTTTCCATTTAAGTACTCCCAGTTCTTAAAGAACAGAGTACAAAAAGGGAAGAAGGAAACAAGAAAAGAGGAGAAAGAAAGACAGGAAGAAAACATGGAACAGGAGGAAGGAAGAAGAACGAAAGGAAGAAAGAAAAAGACAGACAAGAAGAAGGAAGAAGGAGGAAAGAAAGGCAGACAGAACACTCAATCGAAAGTAAGAAGATGTCGCGCGTTTCACGTGACTGACACATGTACTAGCAGGCATATCACACAGTTCCGACCACCTTATGTTTAACAGAAAACTTTGCACTTGGATGTTTATGATATTAACCGAACAATCAAATATTGAGATCAAAAATGTTTATGTAAAAACGTTCCTCGAAAAGTTGTCCCGTATTGTATTTTTTGTATTGTGTGTGTGTGTTCTTGTGTGTGTGTGTTGTTGTGTGTGTGTGATGTGGGTGTGTGTGTGTGTGGTGTGTGTTGTGTGTGTGTGTCCGTGGTCAAAAATGTGTTCCATCGCTCAGACAAAATACTGGGCCGATCTTTCTGAAAAATTTGTAGGTGTGTTCATATGGATAAAGGATGATCCCCGCGTTTTATTTTACCGTTCGCCGTACTAAGGGGCTGTAAGGGCCCTGTAACGCTTTTTTTTCTTTAGGAATACAAAATATTGGCCGTTTTTCTGAAAATTTGTAGGTATGTTCTTATGGGTCAAAAATAACCCCCAAATTTTTAGTTTACCTTTATAACCTTTACAACGGCTGACGGCCTGAACGGTTTTTTTCTTTGGAAATCTCAGAAGTATTTGGGCCCGACCTTTTGAAAATTAGCAGGTTGTTCATTTGGGCAGGAAAAATCCTGATGGTTTTTTCCCCCGAACCCGTACAACGTTTAACGGTTTGAAGGGTTTATCTTTATGGATATCTCGAAAAACTTGGCCAATTTAACGGTAGGAGATCCGTGACAAACGGATCCCCTGCCAAATTTTAAATGATGTAATTTCTGAAAGGGTTTAAAAACCCCCTTTTAAAACCGTTATTTGCCGTTATTTTTTAATTAAGGTGGATTTTTAAAGAAATTTGGTAATGAAAGGTTATCCCCACAAATGGGATTCATAAGTGTTTCCCAAAATTTCCCTTAAAACCCTTATTTTTGGCATTTGTCCAATTTTGGGTTTTAAAATTTGATATCTTTTCACAGGCTTTAGCCCCTGGGACTAAAACCCGGGTTTTAAAAAATGCATATCGGTTATAAAACCGTTGAACCCTTTTTTTTTAATTGGTGGTGGGGGGGTCCCGACGCCCCCCCCCTTATTAAAATTATTTTCATATTCAGGGGTGCAGGGGGTAAGCAGAAGTATTTACGCTTTCACAACCAAAATGCCTCTCGCATAGGCCCAAAGCCTCTGTCATCACTCGGGCCCGCACAAAGGGCGGGGGAAAACCCTAACTTTCATAGAAAATAATCAACTTTATTTAACTTGACCCGAGCCCCCCCCGTCAACACAAAAAAACTATCTGTATCATACAACAATGTTAAATCTACAGACAACTCATAAATCGCATCCCTTTCCTTCAATTATTCTTACTTACCCGGAAAACATATTTCCACTATTCCGTTTGCACACTTATAAACTTTAAAAGCAATCACGTCCTAACTTGCCAATTCCTTGGTTTATGCCAGTTTCTTCATCCACTGTACGACCCCGAGTTGAAATGCCACACTGTTTTGTCCTCCCCATTGGGCCAAATCCCAGTTGGGGGGCACTGGGAAGTATTTAGTCGCACCCTCTCACAGGTCTCCGGGCTTTCCCCCGTACTTCGCCCTCTCCCCTGAAAGGGTCCCGCGGCCCTCCCCCAGGTCTTCTTGGCTGCAAAACCCCACCCCTTTTCGGCAGCCCCCTCACTTCTCACACGTTGGATTTGGCAGGCGAAAGTCTTAACCACTCTGCCACACTTTATTCACTATAAGAAAGGACTAGCCCGTTTGCGCACCCTCACTTCCGCAGTTTCGAGGACACACACTGGGCCTGCCTCTGTGTTAAAGGTCTTATTAACATTATGCGTTTTATAGAAAACTCTTGGTCGAAAACAACTTTTGAAAAAAAACAAAAACAAAACTAAACCAAAGGGAACGAAGGATCACACCTCATGAAAATATATACAATCTGACAAGATAAAGTCACACACACAACAAACAAAAAAACTCACACATCACCATCCACACAAACACACACACACACACACACAAAGACATCATTTCAGAGAAGCGATGAAGAGTTTTTGTGTTTACTTGCACTTAGAATGACAGGGACTTTTCTACTACCCATTGCAGCCAAGTGGTGAGCTGAAGGCGAGTTCATCACAAACGTATTTTTGCAAATTTTCGCAATAATGGAATCATGTCTGCAAGAAGTCTAGCGATATTGGTAACAAACAAAGACAATAAATTTAAGATCCTGAAGAAATTAATCATGCAGTACATTCCTTCTTGTAAGTATTGGAATAATGTGGAATCATACCATTGGTGATTGTTAAAATGAAATGTTTTCCGATAAATACAATCTGTCGAACACTGTCTCTTCACAAAGAGATGTTGAAACCGCCTCGAAGGAGAACTCCTCAGAAGAAGCAGCTTGTGTCTGAAAATATGGGGGTCATGGCACAAATGTCAAAGGAACGGAGGGTTGACAGCAGAAGGATCTATGGTCAGATTATCTGACCTTCGGTCGTAAGCGAGAATTGGCAAAAGCCTTCATGAGAAGATCTTAGGAACGGACACAGAAAGCATTGATCATCCACACTGACCAGAGAGAAGATTACGTTGCCTTCAGAGAAGACTCAATGACGACAAGAAAAGCATTGTATCCATTCATAACAGCGACACAAGAGAAAGGAATATGTCAAAAACTGGAGGACTATTGTCCTTATTTTTTTAGATGCTGTATACAAGTTAGGCC
Source organism: Conus ventricosus (assembly GCA_018398815.1). Taxonomy (NCBI): domain Eukaryota; kingdom Metazoa; phylum Mollusca; class Gastropoda; order Neogastropoda; family Conidae; genus Conus; species Conus ventricosus. The sequence continues at coordinate 11,906 of JAFLJL010017538.1, read as the reverse complement.
TCACAATAGTTGCCTATATCACTGTCAAGAAAATGTTTCAAAAATAATCAACGAAGATCCTTCTGGATTTACCGCAAATAGGTTAAATCGGTCATGACGTTTGCTGAATTAATTATGATTTACTGCATTACCTTCATCACTCAACAAACACACACCACACACACACACACACACACACTAAACAACCAATCAAATTGAACGCGAGGCCCGCGCGCAAACACATAGGATACACAGCGCTCGCAAGCAATCTCTCTCTCTCTCTCCTCTCTCTCTCCTCTCTCTCTCTTCTCTCTCTCTCTCTCTCTCTCTATCTTCGCACGCACGAAAGCACCCCACACACACACACACCTCACACCACTCACACACACTCACAAACACACACACACAAGAAACACACACACACACACTCTCTCTCTCTCTCCTCTTCTCTCTCTCTATCTCTTCTCACTCCCCCCCCCCTCTCTATCTATCACACACACATATGCACGCTCTCTCTCTCTCTCTCTCTCTCTGCTCTCTCTCTCTCTCTCAAACACACACACCATCACACAACACAACACACACACACACACTCACACACAAAAACACACACACACACAACACAGAGCTACAGACAGAGGGGTAACAGACGTTGTGTCCAGATTTGCTCAAAGCTGAAAGAATTCCTACCATGCTTGGCACACGGTGGGCCGTAATGAAGGCGCTCTCTGTAGTCAGGCTCTGCAAAGACTGGGCAATGTTCTGAAACTGTGTTCTGTAAACACACTGCTTGCTGAAGACAGGACCACACTGCATGCTGAAGACTGGACACAACTGCATGACATGAAGACAGGACAGAAAGGACACACTGCATGCTGAAGTCAGGACACACTGCATGCTGAAGGACAGGACCAGACAGCGACACAACTGCACGCTGAAGTACAGGAACGCGGCATGTTGAAGACAGGACAGACAGACACACGCATGATGAAGACAGGACACACTGGCATGCTGAAGTCAGGACACACTGCATGCTGAGACAGGGGACACACTGCAATGTGAAGAACAGGACACACTGCATCGCTGAATAGACAGACAGACAAGGACACACTGCATGATGAAGGGAAAGGACTCTCGGCATGCTGAAGACAGGCACTCTGCATGCTGAGACAGGAAAGACAGGGACACTTTTTGGCGTACACTTTTTGATAAACTGCATTGGAAGTGCCATTTGCTGTGTGATGTCCTTGCTTGATACAATAAGTGCTTTAATACTCCACACACATTATATATAAAAAAAAAAATAACGGCTAAAATAACGGTTGTTTATCGGTTATAAAAAGATATAACTTTTGAAACGGTATTTTTAGTCCTCACTGAGCTAAAGCCTGTGTACTTACCTAATTTTCATCTACATCGGTACAATATGTCAAGATATCGCGTTTTTTATAACGGCAGATTTTGAAACACTAACTGGTAAGTGCAATTTGTGTGTGATTAACCTGTCATATTTACTAAATTTCATTAATAACCACCAATATATAAACAAATAACGAAAAAAATTAACGGTTTTAACGTTATATAAAGATAGGCACTTTTGCTAAAACAGGTATTTTAAGTCACTCACTGTCCTCTAATGCCATGTTGTACATAAATTATTTCATCAAATCGGAAATTTTGTATAGAATAACTGGTTTTATAAGGTAAGTTTTGAAACACTACAAGGGAATGTGGCCATGTGTGTGTGTTAAAATTTCTATATAAAACAATTCAGTATAAACCCACCCAATATATAACAAAATAACGGCAAATTAAAGGTTTTTTTAAAGGTTATTTATAACGAATATGAACTTTTGTCATCCACGGTTTTTTATGCCGAACTGGCATTATAGATGTGTAAATATTCAAATTTATATCCAAATCGGACATTGTCAAGAATATCGGTTTTTAACGGTCAATTTTTGAAACAATATTTTAGAAGTGAAATTTGTGTGTGTTAACCTTTCTTATTTACGTAATTTCATTTAAAATATCACCTATATATAGGATAATTACGGCAAGATAACGTGTTTAAAGGTTGTTTAACCATTTTCAGCTTACATCACTTACAGATTGACAGAGGATCCGATTTTGTCTCAAGATTTTACCATTACGATTTTAATTTGGCCAAGTACTTTCTCGAGATATTCAACATAAAGAAGATAAACCGTTACTGGCCGTTACACAACCGTTAGTAACGGCTATTTCTACGGTGGCACCATACTAAAATCTTCAGGCATAATTCCACGTGTTACCATAATGTATATAAATGCTAATTTTCTTAAAGGTCGGCCAAGTACTTTATGAGATATTCCATACAGAAGAAAAACCGTTCAGGGCCGTTACGGCCGTTAGTAAAACGGTTACAATAAACGGTATAACTAAAAACATTCGGGAATTTTCGTTAACATTAATGGAAACATACCTAAAATTTTTCAGAAAAGATCGGTCAAGTACTTTCTGAGATATCAATAAAGAAGAAAAAGCGATACAGGCCGTTACAGCCGATAGTAAAGGCTGTAACGGTATAATACTAAAAAACGTCGGCAATCATACCTTGACCATAATGAACATACCTACAACAATTTTCAGAAAGATACGAACCAGTAGTTTTGTTGGAGCGAGTGGAAACAACCATTCTTGACAAAGGACCACACCACACACACACCTCACACACACACACACCACACTCCCACACCCACCACACACACACACACCACACAAACACACTCACTGAGAGCATTTCTTCGTTCCCTATTATAAAGGTACTCCAAGTTACTTAAGATACAGGAGTACAAAAAGGGAAAGAAGGAACAATGAAAGAGGAAAGAAAGAACCAGGAAGATAACAACGGAAGGAAGGAAGAAGACAGAAAGGAAGAAAGATGAAAGGACAGAATAAGGATAGGATGGATGGAAGGAGGATAGAAAGGCAGCAGCCCATGAAAGAATGTAAGTAAAGATGTCGCGCGTGCAAGGCGACAGTCTCATGTACTAGAGCATATCACACAGTGCTGACCATATGTTTAAACAGAAACTTTCATAATGGATGTTTATGATTTTAACCGAATACAATCCAATATTGAGACATAAAATGTTTATGTAAAGTTCCTCGAAAAGTGTACCGTATTCGTATTTTTGTATTGTGTTGTTCGTGTGTAGTGTGTCTTGTTGTGTGTCGTGTGTTGTGTGGTGTAGATGTGTGTGTGTGTGTTTGTGTGTGTGTGTGTGTCAGTGGTAAATTATGCCTGTGCCTCTCGCTCCAGACATAAACTTATGGGCCGATCTTTCAGTAAATTTGTTGGTGTGTTTCATTTTGGTTCAGGATGTTGCCGACGGTTAGTTTACGTTTCAGCACGTACTAATCGGCTGTATCGGGGGGGCGGTGCAACTTGTAACGCGTTTTCATTCTTTATGGAATTTATCTGAATTGTACTTGGACGATCTTTCATGAAAATTTGTAGGTCTGTTCATGATGGGTTCACAGAATAATGATAAATGTTGTTGTTTACCGTTATTACGTTACTATCACGGCTGTAACGGAACTGTAACAGGTTTTTCTACTTTAAGGAATATCTCAGAAAGTACTTGGCGTCCTTTAGCGAAAATTAGCTGGTATGTTCATTATGGGTCACGGATAATGCTGATGTTTTGTTTGCACCCGTTTTAGCCGTACTAATCAGGTTGTGTAAACGGTTTGTAACGGGTTTTCTTATTTATGGTATATCTTACAGAAAGGACTTGGCAATTTATAAGCGTATGGGGTGATGATCTGTGACAAATAGGATACTATGTCCTAATGTAGTGTTGTTATGCTGGAATTTGGATGTTTCTAACGTTAAAAACCGTTATTACTGCAGTTATATTATTTATTTATTAGCGTGGATTTTAATGATATTTGGTATATGAAAGGTTATCACACAACAAATGGCACTTCTTTATAGGTTCCATATTTTTGAACACGTTAAAAACCGTTATTATTGCGCATATTGTTCCAAATTGGATGATAGTGATTTCTATACACTGCGATTCTAGCCCAGTGAGCGACTAAAATACCGGTTTCAAAAGTGCATCATCGGTTATTTAAACGTTGAACGTTATTTTTGTTATTTTGGTGGTGTGTCGGAGCTCTCCGACGCCCAACACGAGTTTTCTAAATATGATTTTCATATTCTGGATGCAGGGGGGGGGGGGTATTTAGGACAGGAAGTATTTACGGCTTTCCACATCCAAAATGGCGCTCTCGCATAGGCAACGAACTTCTGTCACTCACATCGGGCCACGCTCAAAGGTGACGGGTATCATTAACTTTTATTAGTATAAATAATCTACATTTTTTTTCTCTTGACTCCGTGGCACACACAAGTCACTACACAACACAATTTACTGTATCATTCTACATTGTTATCATCCATACGAACAATCTCTTAAATCGCATCCCTTTCCTTCTATATTCTTACTTAGCTGGAAGACTTTATTCCACTATTCACGTTTGCCCACACACTTATAACTTAAGATGCATACGGGTCCATATAAACTTGAAGCATTCCTTGGGTGATCGCCCAGTTTGCTATCATACACTGTCTCGACCACGATGTTGAAGCTGCACACGGTTTGTGTCCTCACGGTTTGGCTTCATACATGTTGGGGGACACTGGCAACGTAGCTTTTGTCGCACCTCTCATGACAGTGTCTCCCGGACTCCACCGTTACTTCGCCCTATCCACTGTATGGGATTCTGTCGCCTCTCCCACTGGTCATTCTTGGCTGCAACACCACACCAGTTGTCTGGCAAGAGCTTCCATGTCTCTGGCTCCACAGGCTACACGTCTTGATGTACGACCGTCCCAACCCGGGAGACAATTCATTAATCGGCGTCGGCTCCGAGGCTTCAGCAACACTCCACTGTCTTACGTCACCACCTCTGGAGTCTATTCCAAAGGAGGTATGCCAAATCCTGCTTCACGCTGTTATTTCTTGAGCCATCTGCTAAGAAGGGCGAGTTCACTTTCCATTAAGTGTGTCCTACACAATTATGTTTTCCAAGCGCCTTATATTCGTTCTCAAAGAAAGTGAGATACCGAGGTTTAAAATGGCTCAACAATGGAATGAACTGGCAACAACATCATCCAATCACACGATCTATGTACCTAATAAATACCCAATAGTTATTTCTTATTCTCCAATGGAATCTCTAGTACATACACATACACACACACACAGCTGCTAGCGCAATCAAAGACTCGTGGCAAAACAGCCACTCCCCATGTGGGTTAATGCATACCTCGATTCAAAACTATGTTCGATTCCCCGAAGCTAACCCAAATGAAACTAACGACTGGAACTCCCCTAACCAAGCCATGACTGCATGCTTCAAAGTATTTACTAACCTCTATACGCTCCCACAACCGGCCGCAAACCATACTCGTTAGGCCGCAGCCTTCCTTTCATTTCCAGTCAGAAAAGGGACACCGACTGATGGTCGCTGTCACTCTGCCTGAAGGTGACAGGTACCTACTGTGACGGTCAACCTGACACGATCGCCTTCCTTAGGCACTAGGACGAGCCAGTGAATAGCCAGTGATCTCAAAGTGGACACTCTATCTATACCAGGAATGGCAGGTCGCATCTCCTTGTCACTTTACCTTAGGAAATGCCGAAACACTTCCTAGTACTCCTCCCTCATTCAGTATACGAATCGGGGTATCCCCCATCGGTGATGCCCATGATTTCGCACACTTGCAAGACCAAAGGGAACGTGCTATCAACAACAGCAAAAAGACCCTTTAATTTGTCTAATTGATCGGTATGATCATTAGGCGATCTCTGGAAACCCCCGATACCTAAGAATGTGTGTTCCATTCACATTTTCTCCAGGACGAATGTTCATCAGATTGGATTAAAACAAACTCAGTTGCAATGGGTCGATATTACAGTGCTATCCCTATGCTTCAAGTCATCACTTAAATCAACTTCTCTAACATTGGATAATTTGTATACCCCCAATTTAAACAAATAAATTCATATGAGATAATCCTTAGATAACCTTTTGGTCAGTCCTAATCAAATGTGCACAACATTTAACTATAAACTGGCCCAATATAATCCAAATCTCTCTCTATCAGCATTTAGCTATCTGCTTGTCCCATACATATTAATTAATAATTCATTCATTCTATTATAGCACAAACCCATGATTACCAAAACATCCAAATTCAGGTGTGTGGCACAGCCTACTTTAATCAAAAATCCATTCAGGCGTGTGGCCACAATCACAAGGACACGATCAAATTAGGCGTGTGGCAAGCATACGTAACATCTTAATCAATTAAGGGCGTGTGGCCACAAAATGCTCAAACGGTCTCATACACACAATATGCAATATAACATTTTACCTGTTTTAACTACATTTGGACACTGTACCGATCTGTGAATCAAGAAAATATTCGCAATATAGATAACTAACCAGGAAAAAATGAAAAATCATATCTCGTGAGTATTGTACTCAACCACACCCCTATATGGGCAATGTAATAAATCGCATACTGGTAAAGCTTATATCAATAAATGAAATTATAACTCATGAAACTTTTGCTACTAACGCGCCCTATTCTGAGGCCTATCTTTATCAAATAACACAGCTGGCCAGCTACTTTATTGAACACAAGTAGCTGTACGTACAGATGTCGATCACTACCTCCACCTCAATCCACTGACAGCCCTTAGGCTATTCGCTCCCTACCATTGTCCTAGCTTCTGTTTTGTTCACACTACGAGTGCAAACCAGGTGGGCATTACTCCAACCTTGACAACTCTGCCCTCGCAATCATTGGACCGCCGTTTGTGGCTAGCCATAGTACCTTGGGCAGCTAGGTTTGCGCATTCCAGGCTGAAACTTGAGAGTCAGAGCACCTTGACTCTCGTTTAGTCCTTATATTTAGGTGCGAGTGAAATTATTGAGCACGTTCCTCGTACTAGCCGCGTAGATAAAATGACATATGCGACGACGGTTCATCTCCACTTTTCAAAATGTTATGAGATGATCCTCACTCATCCTATGCGAACAGAGTTTCCTTCTCTCTGAGGATATTCCTTGGTTCGAATCCCGGCTCAATGGCCTCAAGTGACCACTGATTTTCTGACCTTATCTAATTTATATTTTCCAAAACTGGCTTGTATGCTACTTTGAGCTGACTGTATTGGCATTTCTTAACGTTAGCCATGGTCACCTCGACACTTCTTGAAATGCGTTTTTACTGACCTGCACTGGTACCAACCAGCTGCTGGTTCCTGTCACTCTGTGGTCTATGTTGGCCCGTACCCTGAGAGTCCGCCAACCTGGTAATACATTTCTGACCTGCACTCGGCAGGCTACGCCAACAACTTTTTTATACCTCCACTACGGCCCACCCTTGGCCAACGGCACCGCAACTTCGCGCCACATTCATGGACCTACTCTAGATCACAATGCTAGCGGCGCCTTGTGCAATTTCCTCCTGCGTCTCTGTTTACACTTTCCTACTCCTTCTCTGCCACTTGCTTTCAACCTCCACTTGACTGGCTGCTGGCTGGCTTCTGGGGTGTTTATACTACACCCTAACATAAGCTGCGATGGGAAGGTTGTTTTGCAATGATGCAGTGAGAGTACTCCTGACAAATCTGACTATACTTTGACAAGGGCCACGGTAGACGATTTAATTCTTACCATCTGCATATCGCAAGGAAGGTGGTTTCACAGGGTTAATAGTCAGTCTCATCTCACAATACCGGGGCTTTACCATTGCCTGCTTGAGTAAGTCCTGCTATATAACATGCAGGTCACCGGCTTTCCGTTTAATTACTGCACCTAGTAGTTGGTGGTGGTACTCTGCCTTACTGTTGTATTGTATTCAACAGCAACAACACTGAGGGTATTCGCACCTCGACTACTGTCCTTGGCGTTTTGACCCTTTCGCACACATTTGATACATGTGCGTTTCCTCTAACATTCTCTTGAGTCCCACTGTTGCACACGGGGACTTACTTTGAATTGACAGTTCTAATCTGCGGTCCATCGCATCCTGTTTGTAGGGTGTCGGCGATTCACTTCCCATTGACTGTGTGGTATGGGCTTGAGGGTCGAATGGTTCGATCCTTATCCCATTAGCTGATTCATGGGGAAGTTTAATTACCATGTCTGCAATCTTTCCACTAAATCATCTAAACTCCTAATTCTCTTTTCCGCCAAGAACTGTGAGATCCTTAAGACATGTGGAAGGAGAATTTGCTCCTTTAACGATCTCCTCCCTCAAAGATTCAAAAAGTGTGTTCGATTGATCTCCTAACCTTATCCATTTGTCAAAGAGAGGCTCTAAAGAGATAATTGGAAATGTACGTGCGTCTCACCTGATTTACGTACGGTTTCTCTGAACAATTTACTTATACTAATCGGCGGTTTACCTGACTAACCTCTGGACAAGCATCTTTTTTTTAAGTTTTTTTTTCTTTTCTTTTCTTTAACTTTTCTTTTCATCTTGTTAATTTTTTGAGACACCGACTAATAATCTGTCTGTTTTTCCGGTGGCAAGCAGGATAAAAAAGCTCCCTAGCTTTGGGTGGTCAGCTGCGCCGACAATTTTTGTGGCACACCGTTCCTTCGGGTAAGCCCTGATCTTTGGCAATCTTTCAATTGCGAAAATGAAAAAATCCTCTAAATGGTCCGGATTATCATCGAACCATTGGAATTAATTGATCTCAGGGACTGACATTTGTGCGTGACAAGTTTACTAGGTTTTGAGTCACCGGTCCCGTTCTTTCTCCAATTTTTAATTTTTCAAACTCAAACTCGCCTTATCTTCTCTCTTTCTCTTTCCTCTCTTTACGTTCTCGTCTCTCTCCTATCTTTCCGTTCTATATACTCCTTTTCCGTTCCCTTTCTCTCTCTCTTTTTACGTGTCCCCTTTCTCTCTCTATTTTCCGTTCCCTGTTCTCTATCCTCCTTGTTTTTTCCCCCGTTCCCCTTTATCATATCTCTTTTTCACGTTCTCTTTCTCTTTCTCTCGCAATCTTTTTTCCCGTTCTCTTTCTTCATACTCTTTTTCACCTTTTTTCTTTTCTCTAATAAGGTTCTCCCGCTCCCCTTTGTATTTTCTGAGCCTCGATTTCACGGGCAGTTATCAATCTACATTTGCCTTCAGTTCAGGGACCATTTAGCTCCTAAAAGCTTTTCCTTCTTCTTTGAGGTCCTTCTTTTCTGCGGACATTGGTCTCAGCTCCCTCTTCAGTCGAACATTCTAAAGCTATTAACCCTCGATCAGTAGTTAATACAAACCTCAAGTAAAAGCGAGATTTCCACTCGATCACTTGTAAATAAGCGATCAATACAGTTGTGTACACACAAGCACATCAACAGCTAACAAAAATCAAGCTAAGTTCAAATACAAGGCCCAGTCAATAAAAAGTTCAAAACAATTCAACACATGACAAACGTCTTTTATGGTAAACAAAAAAAAAAATCTAGGTTTCCACATTTACGACAAATTTCTTAATAAATTGCACAACTTTTGAACAAAAACCCTGTAAATCAAAATACTTATGGGCATCATTTATGTTCATCCGGAACGACACACCAAATTTGATGACGGGTCTCGACCGCCCCACCTCGTTTTTAAAATATGATTTTCAAATATTCAGCGGAGCAGGGGGTTATAGAATGCACAGTATTACAGCTTTCAAAACAAAAATGCGATCTAGCATAGGCACACGCACTCTGTCACTCACTTGGGCCCGCCAAATGTGACGGGAAAACCATAACATTTCATAGATAAAATATCAACTTTTTTTAACTTTTCTCCCGAGCACCCACCCGTCATACACAAAAACAACTTATGTATCATTCAACCATGGTTAACATCATACAGGACAATCTAAACTCAATAAATCGCATCAACCTTTACCTCAATTATATTACTTAGGCAAGGAAAGACATTATTACACATTTTCCGTTTGCCACTTATAAAATTAAGAGCAATACAGGTACAATAAACTTGCCTGCATTCACTTGGTTGTAGACTGTTTCATATCATAACTGTCAACAGACCAAAATGTTGAAGCTGCCACCACTGTTGTGAATCCCGATGGCCAAATCACAGTTTGGGGGACAATGGCAACGTAGATTGAGTCGCACCCTCTCACAGAGTCTCCCGGACTTCCTCCGTCACTTCGCCCATCTAACACTGATTCGGCTCCTGTCGGCCATCTCCCACAGGTCTTCTCTGGCTGCAAACACCCCACGTTGTCAGGCAGCTCCATCCTGTCTAAGGCTCCAATAAGGCTACAAGTCTTGCTGGTCGATCCGTCCCCACCGGAGATGAACAATTCTTATCGTAGTCGGCTCCGAGGCTACAGCAAACATCACTGTCTTCTAGTCCCCAACAAGGAGGAGTCACAAGCGCAGCAAACTCCTCTGATTCAAGCTGTATTTTTATTGAGCCCTAGCAAGACGGGCGAGTTCACTTTCCCTAAGTGATCACACACTTCATGGTTTTCAAGCGCCTTATATTCGTTATCAAAGAATGAGAGAACACGAGTTTAACTGGATCAACAATGGAATCACTGGACACCAACATCACACGGATTTGTAAATAAATCCCAAGTTATTTTGATTCACAATGGAATCACTAGTCACCTACACATACACACACACCTCAGCTGCTAGCGCAAACAAAGTACTTGGGCACCCATGGTTAATGCATAACCTCCTATTCAAATCTCATAGGTCGATTCAAAGATGTACCACATTTGATATACACAGATGGACATCCCTACTGCATGGGTATGATGATTCAAGTAATTTCACTACCTATATAGACAACAAGGCGCAAATACCACTCGATTGGCCGCAGCCTTACATTCATTCCTCAGAACAGGGGACGACTGAAAAATGGTACGCTGTACTCTGATGCAGGATGGACGGTCCACTACCGTGACGGTCACCTGACACGATCGCCTTCTTTCAGGCCAACGGGCAAGAGCCCAGGTGAATAGACCAGTGTCGAAAGTAGGAACTCTCTTCTCTACCCAGGACTGCAGGTCGCCAAACTACTTGCTCCACTATCATTTGGACATGCGAAACTACTTCCTAGTACTGCTCCATCTTCAGTTATACGACTCGGGGTATCCCCACCTGGTGTTGCCTGAAATTTCGCCAATTGATAGACCCCATAGGAACGTGTCTCAAACCACAGGCAAAAACTACCCTTAATTTGTCTAAATGCTCGAGGAAACATTCGGCCCAGTCATCATGGGGACAGGTGTGTTTAATGCAATTTTGTTTATAGAAAGGTTATCACATCACAAATGGCACTTCCTCTTGCAGTGTTCATTATATGACCGTTATAAACCGTTATTCTTGACATGTGTACGATTTTGGAATGAAATTTGGTATGGACAACCAGGATTTAGCCCAAAGTGAGGACTAACAATACAGTTTGAAAAGTGTTTTTATCGGTTTTTTAAACGATATAAACGTTATTTTGCAGTTTATTTTTTAATCTATGTGGGGTTTAATGCAATTTTGTATATAGTAAGGGGTAAATCACACACAAATGGCTCTTCCATGCAGAGTTGTTTCAAAATCTGCAACGTTTAATCACCGTTATTTCTTGAATATTGTCCGATTGATGAAATTTGGTATGGACCATGCTTTAGCCCAGTGAGGTACTAAAATACCAGTTTCAAAAGTATGTAAGTCGGTTAAAATAACCGTAAATCCGTTATTTCGCCCCCGCCCCTTTATTTACTATCCTCTTTAAAGCACTTGGCTGAGGTATAAGAGTTTGGAATACTGGAGTACGTTTATTTGCTTACGCATCTTGTCTAGGGACTCGGAGGAAGTGAGTTCCAGACATG
>JAFLJL010017535.1:0-19890 GCA_018398815.1 Conus ventricosus | reverse complement strand
AGGAAGGCCAATCTTTTGCCAAATCCAGTTTGGTATCCTTACCAATTAATCTGTATAGCGAATTTAAACTCAATCACTTCTCCGTCTGTCATATTCATTACCTTAGGGGATGTGGGCGTCAAAACCCTGAATAGATCTGACTTAATTGAAGACAGAGAACCACTGGCATATGCCTGGAAAAGGACAAAAATGCACTGACATATACCTGGAAAAGGACAGAAAACAACTGGCATATGCCCTAAAAAAGGACAGAAAAGCACTGGCATATACCTGGAAAACGACAGGAAAGCACTGGCATATACCTGGAAAAGACAGAAAAGCACTGGCATATACCTGAAAAAGGACCGAAAAGCACTGGCATATACCTGGAAAAGGACAGAAAAGCACTGGCATATACCTGGAAAAGGACAGAAAAGCACTGGCATATACCTGGAAAAGGACAGAAAAGCACTGGCATATACCTGGAAAAGGGCAGAAAAGCACTGGCATATACCTGGAAAAGGACAGGACAGCACTGGCATATACCTGGAAAAGGACAGGAAAGCACTGGCATATACCTGGAAAAGACAGAAAACAACTGGCATATACCTGAAAAAGGACAGAAAAGCACTGGCATATACCTGGAAAAGGACAGAAAAGCACTGGCATATACCTGGAAAAGGACAGGAAAGCACTGGCATATACCCGGAAAAGGACAGAAAAGCACTGGCATATACCTGGAAAAGGACAGAAAAGCACGGGCATATACCTGAAAAAGAGCAGAAAAGCACTGGCATATACCTGGAAAAGGAGAGAGACGCACTTGCATATACCTGGAAAAAGGGCAGGTTACAGGCATAAACTGTGTCACACAGAAGATGCTGCATCCCACCAACCTCACCCCCATCCCCACCCATTTTCCCATCTGTTCTGTATTGTGTGATCCTCGTCTCTCCCACCAGACCCCCCCCCCCCCTCCTCCCCTCTCAGCTAGCAGCACACATTGCAACATACAGAAAACACTGCACCCCCCCCCCCCCACACACACACACACACCTTCTGCTCCCATCCCCATCACTTTCTGTGCTCCGTGATCCACCTCTTTCCTGTTCCCTCAAATGAGAACCTACCCACAACATTCCACCACCACATTCCCTCTCCTACCTCCCCGTCTCCAGCCTTACCGTTTTCAATCAATACCCAACCACCATCAGCCCCACCCCACCCCACCCCAACGCCTCATCTCCTCTCTCCCTATGTCTCGCTCTCATGGGGAGAGGAACAATTAAAGGATGTTCTTTCAGCAAATGAAAATCAGCGGGAGTCCTAGGGACTACTCTAAACATGTTGTGTAACAATGAAACTTGGGGTGTTTAACTGTTTGCGTTACCTTGGGGCCTATGTCCACATTCACCTTTGCGGTGTGTTGTCCTTAACAGGAAGAAAAAGAGCTCACATGACTCATCGGCCTCAAGCTGATTTTTTTTTTTTTTTAGTTTTGGTAGTGCATATTATTTATGGAATCAGTTTAAACAAAAATTGGTCTAAATATTTCAAGACCATACATGAATAAGAACAGAATATTATGAAATTTGTTCAAATGATTTTGCATTTTGTATGACTCCATTTGGAAACATTTGGTGTCTGAAACCAACAGGTGAAACATGGTTTATAGGCTACCATTCACAAAATAGATCACCTAAATCTGAAAACGACATTGCATGATATATAAGATATTAGATAAATAGAAGACAGACAGACATACCAACAGATAGAGAGATAGAGAGAGGAAGGTAACAGATAGATAGATAGGTGGATAGGCAGATAGGTAGTTGGGTAGACATTGATTTACTGATTGATTAATTGATTGGTTGATACATAGATATAAAGACAGACACGCATAGACATATACATCTAGAAAGACAGATAGATAGATAGATAGATAGATAGATAGATCAAGAGATCAAGAGATAAAACTGTCTCTCTGTGTCTCCCTCCCTATGTCAGTCTGTCTGTCTCTGTCTCTGTCCCTGCCTGTCTGTCTGTCTGTCCCTCTGTCTGTACATGAGAGAGAGAGAGAGCTCTAGAGAGACAGATAGACAGACAGACAGAAAAACAGATAGACAGACAGACAGACAGAGACAGAGACAGAGACAAGAGACAGAGACACAGAGACAGACAGACAAAAAGACAGAGACAGAGACAGAGAGACAGAGAGACAGACAGACAAAAAGACAGACAGATAAGGGGGTGGAGCATGAGCTGAGCATGACCTATGCATGAACTGTTACACACATGAGAGCATTGTAGTGATGATCAATCAGAAAGCAGAAAGAAGGTGGTTTCCAACTGCGTGTTATATCACTCTTTTCCATCATTCTGATCTGCATCCCCACCTGATACCTGCATGGACATACTGGATCCTAAGTTTCATGCACGCAGGATATCATGTCCCAAATGAGAGTTCGTAGACGTTCATATACAACTCTCTCTCTCTCTCTCTCTCTCTCTCTCTCTCTCTCTCTCTCTCTCTCTCTCTCTCTCTCTCTCTCTCTCTCTCTCTGTTCTGAAAGGACTTTCTTTACTTTATGAGCCCAGTTTTCTTTGCCGTTTTCCATTACTAGAAGCATCATATCATAGGCTTGCTGCTTAAACGGGACTGGGGTAGCTTCAAGATCTTCAACCAGTACTTAATACATTTCACAAAACAAACAACTTCAGTGTTGGGTGAATGAATAGGTACCTGAAAGAAACGCTTTATAGCATACGTATGTACTTTTTCCATCTGCGAATTTTCATGTAAGCCCCAAATTTCAGCTGCATATGTAAGAAGAGGTTTTATCTGTGTATCAAACATTTTCCCAAATATACCACAGTCTGCACAATTCAGTTTTCTCAGGGATTTCAGAATTTCAATAGTACCTTTTTTCCCTTTTCTCAGAGATTCTTCCCATGCAAATAGTGTGGATGACTCAGGAAGTAAGAAATGAGCAACAGTTCATTGTGGAATTTAAAGACAGGCTATTTCTGTTTTTAAACAGAATTGGCACTCAGATATGGAAAGTAAAGAAAACTATCGCTGGTTTTTTTCATTTAAGAATGTGTTTCATTCTGAAAAGTTTCTCAATGTCATAACAGATAAATGGCACAGAATAAATTATGCAAGAATAAGGTTGAGAACTTTAGGTTTTAATGCGAACAAAAGATGGTTTGAATGTGAAACATCCACAGAATCTCCTTGTCCTGCATTTAGACATATTATTGATGACGAAGAACACTTTCTGTTCCACTGTACTGCTTATAATGAAGTGCGGACAAATTGTTCATTTTTTCCAGTTAGATATAGCAAAAAGACAAAATGTCGCTGTTGTGTTATCATCAGATGCTGAACTTGTAATTAAATCAGTTGCGAAATTCATCGCGGAAGCATTGAAAATTAGACTGAAGAAGGATAGTGAAATTTAAGATAATACATTATAAGAGATATCTGAATGAATATTATCATTCATCGCATGTGGAAGAGATCAGTAAAGTACAATGTCATCATTTGATTGAGTGGATGGTCAAGTCAGTCCTAAGTTTTTGTTGTTGGTTTTTTTTTGTTTGTTTGGGTGTTGTTGTTTTTTTTTTGTTTTGTTTTGGCGTTTTTTTTGGGGGGGGTTTGCCGTTTTTGTTTTTGTTTTTGTTTTTCACCTTCCTGCATTACTCCTGTGCTTGAAGACAGAACGAAATGTTACGAATTTATTTGTTTTTGTTAACCTTGGATTTGATACACACTAGGAATGAAAGTGTACTATTTTTTTTGCAGGAAAGGAAGAGGGAAATGTTATTGTTCTGTTACCTCTCCCCCCTTGTCAAAAGATCTCTTTGGAAATGACAATAAAATATCAAAGTGTCAAAATATCAAAGTGTCAAAGTCTTCTCTCTCTCTCTCTCTCTCTCTCTCTCTCTCTCTCTCTCTCTCTCTCTCTCTCTCTCTCTCTCTCCTCTTCTCCTCTCTCTCTCTCTCTCAGCAATGTTGGGGGATTTTCCTCCTTCATTTTTCTTAAACCAGTTAAGGAAGTTTGACCAGACTTCTGTTAAATCCAATCAGGCATCAAGTCTTCAGGGAATCTCCAGAGGAAATTTGAACTCAAACAGTGCTACGGTTCAAGATTAGGACTGTAAGTCTGTCTGTCTGTCTGTCTGTCTGTCTGTCTGTCTGTCTGTCTGTCTGTCTGTCTGTCTGTGTCTCTGCCTGCCTGTCTGATTGTTTGTGCCTCTGTCCCTCTGTCTGTCAATCCATCTGTCTGTCCATACATGAATAAGAAGAGAGAGAGAGAGACAGAGAGAAGAGAGAAGAGAGAGAGAGAGGAGAGAGAGAGAGAGAGAGAGAGAGAGAGAGAGAGAGAAGAGGACAGAGACAGAGAGACAGGGAGAGAGAGACAGAGACACTGACACGACACTGACACTTTTTATTAACATTGGCCTAACTAGCCCTTATGTCAAGGGGTGTACGTTGTCTTCGTAAACTTATCAAAGGCGAAAAAGTAGAAATGATAATCAGAAACCATAGCTTCACAAATGTAGGAAAATCTTTAACACATGTGAGAAAATACCGTGGCGGGCACACTACACACACCACGCACGCACGCACGCACACCACACACACACACACACACACACACACACCACACACACACACACACAACACACACAGAGACACACCAACACACACACACACACACCACACACACACACACACACACACACACACCACACACACACATTCTCACTAGCATACATACAAAAGTGTGCGTACAAAACCACATTTCAGCGTCAAATTTTTGCGTCTCAGCTTATTAGAGAACGGGGAAAAGCTCATTCTGGCTCACCCGCCTCAAACCATTTAGGCGGTGACTCCAAATGAGCTTTTCCCGTTCTCTGAAAGTAAGACTTCAACAATGATTAAAAATGATAATCCATCACACGTTTCAATAACCAAAAAAATAACGACCTACAAACAAACATACTGTGCAGGTTATCCGTTTCAATACTAATTTACTAAAGTTGGGTAGGAAGTAGTAAACGTTAGGGGGGAAAATAGCCGCACTAGGCATCCGATACTCACACGTGGCGCAGCAGAGCCAAAGCCCGATAGAGGGGTTTCCTTATCTAAAAAAAGGGCCCGCTGCTTTGGGTTGAAAGTCGGCCAAAGGGCAAAAAAATTCCATGCGGGGTTGATTGTTGGGGCTGGCTTGAGACACTAAAGCCATTTTTTAAAAAACTTGGCGTTCATTTTTTAAGGGGGGGGTTTAAACACGGCTAAATTCGTATCCCTAAAAAATTTATTTTGAAACATTTTGCTGTTCCTCCCAAAGTAAAAATTTTCCCATTTTGTATCAGATTGGGTTTGATTGAAAAACTACAGTTTCAGTGTTAATTAGCAAGCTGTTTCTGTATTAAGTTTGGTATATTTTTTCTAATTCAAACCCCATTTAAATCTCCCTTTAAAGTGCCCCCTTATCAACAAAAATGGCGATTTTCGAATGTTTAGCAAAAAAAACTAATGGGGTTAGGCAGATTTTGGCCCTCTACCAGTATGGAGGGGGGAGTGTGTAGCCACACTATTTTCCCATTTAAATGCCCCCAAATATACAATGACGGATGAACTACTACGGGCCGATTGGGGCCGCCATAAAAATCCGGTACGGGCTTTAATGCTGAAAAATCTGCCAAGCCATTGCAACCCTGGTTGAGAAAAAAGGAGCACAGCACGAACTGGGCCCCCAAACGTTTATATGGGGAACGTTTAAACCTGCAAAGCGCAGCTGTAAACGGGGCCCCAAGTGTTCACGTAGGAACGTTTGCCCAAAAGTTGGCTTTCATCACAAAGCAAGGGGGCCCCTTTTCCCAAATTTTGGGGACACTTGCCCCACCTTCCCCCCCAAGTCCCCCCCAATTCCCCCCAAGGGCCCACCCCAAGCCCCCTTAAAATTAAAGTTCTTAAATTAAGTTCCCCCAAGCCCTTTTTTTTAAATTTTTTTAATTTTAAGTTTTTAAATTAATTTAACATAAAGTTTTTAATTTAAGTTCTTGATTAAGTTCCCCCAAAAGCCCTTTAAATTAAGTTTTTAATCAAATCACCCAAGTTTTTAATTAATTTTTAAATTTAAAAGTTTTTAATTTAAATTTACTCAAGTTCTTAATAAGTTCTTGTTTAAAAGTCACATTAAGTCACCCTTTAAAGTAAAAACCAAAGTTTTATTCAATTTATTTTTTAAAAATTAAATTGGGAAAAAAAAAAAATACAATCTATGTTTTTTTTTAAATAGTAAGGGTCAAATTATAGTAAAACAACCCCCAAAAAAAAAAGCGCCCTTCGCTGGAATATTTTGCCCCGGGTTCTTTTGGGGCAAAAATGGGGCAGCAAAAATCTTAATAAAGCTTACATTAAGAAACCCCATTTTTTTCAATCCTGGTCTAGGGAAAATTTGCCCTTTTATAGACTCCTTTGTTTTTAATTTATAAAATTCTTCTTTTTAAAATTTACCCTTGATCTTTTTTTTATAAAAAAAAATTTAAATTTAAGTTTTTAAAATATTTTTTGCTTTTTTAAAGGGATCAAAATGTTTTTTTTTAAATTGGCGGTGCTGGCGTTCGGCTTTCTTCTGTTTTTAGTGTTTTTTTTAATTTTTTTTTTTTTTGATTGCTTTTTTTTTTGGTTCCCTTTCCCTTTATATATTTATACCTTTTAAAACCCCACCACAGCAAAAGGGGCCAAAAAGGCAACAGTTTTAAGTTCAATTTTCCCATAAAGGGACTTTGGTCCCCTTTAAATTATTGGAGTTTTTATGGGGCCTTGAATCAACTTTTTCGGGCCCTTTGGCGGTTTTTTTTAAAGAGTTATTTTGTAACTTTAAATTTTTTTTTTGGGGTCTTTTCCCCTTGCAAATTTTTTCTTCCTGCTTTAAAAACGCCCGGGATGAGGATGCTTTTCACTGGCCCTCCCCTTTTCGTTTTTTTTTGGTTTTGCTGATTTTTGGCTTTTTTTCTTTCCCCACCTTTTTCAGTGTTTTTGATTCGTGTTTTTCTGGCTGGGTCTTTTTTAAAGGGGAAAAAAAATTTCTAAATGTTTTAAAAGTTTTTAAAACCCCAGGGATTAAGGGCGATAACAATTTTCCAAATCTGTAGAATAAATCACACCCTAGGGGACTCAAAATGACTTTGTTAAAACTGGACCCTGCTTTAAAATCATACTAAGATCTTGTTTCAAAAATCAATAGGGGGCAAATCTACTGACTTTTAGTGTACAACTAAAAACCCGTTTCCCAAAGCTTTTACCTTTTCTCCCCCCAGCTGCGCTTCATCCTGTTATGATACTTTAAAAAAGGGCTTGCGGCGAAAATCTTTTGAATCTTTTTCAATGCAAAATTTCCCATTTCCCGAGGAACTGTTTTGTTTCCCAAGGGCTGCCAAAAAATACAACCTTTCCTTTTTGGGGCAAAATAGCTTGGTCATAACTTGATATTCATAAGTTCAGGAATTTTTAAAGGCTCCTTGTGGCTGTAGTAATAATCAAATTGTTTCATTTTTTTTATTAATTATAATTATTTTATTTTTAAAAAAAGAGCACCGAAAAAAAACGGGTTTAAACCCCCCTTTTATACCATTTTGCTTTTAGGAGGGCTAAGTGTGGGTATCCAAAAGTTGGTAAAAGCCTGTTTTAAAAATAAAACCAAACAGATCTTGGCAAAGCTGCTTTGAGGATTCCCCAAAGCTAATTGCTATCAAATTTCAGCTTCGTTTGCTACGAAAATTTTCTAGTTAAACAAGGGAAAAAATTTCCCGACAATTAAATATGTAAAAAAAAAAAACATTTATAAAAATGGCTTTACCCCTAATGGATAGGGGGGCGCTTTTGGGTTTAAAGCACTTGCTTTTAGCGGAAGTAATTTTCGCGGGGTTTGGTTTAAAATACGGATGACCCGAGAGAAAAAAAAAATAACAAAACTTTTGGGGCCAAATAGCTGCAGCACAAGATTTGCCCAGAAAAACAGGAAATTTAGCAGTTGATTTTTTTTAATAACCCCACTGAAAAAACAGGGCCCTGCAGCTTACAATTTAAAGATGTTGACCCGCAGTAAAAAGAATTTTTTCTTGTAACAGGCAAACCAATCGAAACATTGCCCCCACCAAAAAATTTAGTGGGCTTTTCAACCATCGAAAACAAAAAATTCCCAAAAAATGGGGGTTTATTGTTGTTGGGATGACTGTTTTTGTATTTTTTTTGCGCATTTAATTTTTGGCCCGAATAAAAAATGGGAAAAATCTATTTTCCCCCCAGGAAAATTTGGGAAAGGGGTTTACCGGGAAAACAAAAAGCTTTAAACCAAGGGCAGGTGTCATGAAAAAAAACAGCCCAAAAAAATTTGGGTTTTCAAACAAAACGATTTTTGGGAAATTTAAACAACCCCGCGCCCTTTGACGAATACAAGACCGCCTTTGTCAATACAATACCAAAAGACACCCCTCAAATGGACCTTTTAATTTACCCTTGGGGGGGAAAGTTTTGACCAAAAAGATTTAAGTACGCCTTAAAAGTCCCTTGACATAGCTTCAAGAAACAAAAATGCCCAAACCCTTAAAAAAAAAGAGTGCTTCTGCTGTTGCAGTTGCCATACCAAAATTTATACCCCGGGTCCCCTTTAACTTATCCTCGAAAGAATTAAGTCGTTTAAGGGAAAAAAAATTTAAAAGGGGAAGTGAATCAATTATTTTTTGAAACTTTGGGGTTACCATCAAAAGAGGGGTTCCCGAGTTTTTAACCCCCGATACAAAGGGTTTAGTTGAAAACTTTAAAAACAGTTAGCTAAAACTTTTCTCCCACCCGTATCCAGAGAGCTTTTTTGAAAAAATTTTTCGCAACACAGAAAAGGGTTAGAAAATTGCCCTCATTTTTGGGGCGCAATGAAAAATGAAGAATTTTAAAGGGGTAAAACCAGTACAACTTTTAAAAAAAAAAACAAAAATTTGTTGAAGGGGGAGCCTTCAACCGGCAAAAATATTACCCTTTTTTTGAAAAAATAAGGGGAAATTTTTTTACCGGGGGAAGCAAAGGGGGCCCCTGATCCCCGGGGAACCGATCCAGTTTGGGTGTTGAACCATTGGAAAAAAAAAAAAATTGGGAAAAAAAGGAAACCGCCCCTGTATTATTTAAAGGAAACTGACACAACAAAAGCAACCCGCTCCTCAAAGATCTTTTTTGAGGGAAAAACTGCAATAATCCCCCCCAGCACAGTTCAGTTGGGTTAGTTAAAAATTTAAAGTAAAAAATTTTTTAGTTTAAAAAAGGAAAACCAAAGGGGAAACGCGAATGAAAAAAGAAAGGTAAAGGGAAAAGACCTTGAAAATGAAAAGGGAACCTTTCAAGGTGTAATCTATTAAGGAAAAAATTTTCGGGGATTAAAACAATGCTGCTAAATTTTTCCAGTTTACCTACAAAATCAAAAACCCCCAAATTTGGGGAAAAAAAATATCTTAAAAATAATAAAAAAATTGAACGCATAAGCAAAAAATAGAAAAGGGTTTAAATGAAATTTGGGTGAAGCTATGATTGGGCTTTTTTAATAAAAGTTGATTTAAAAATATAAACCCCCTGTTTTTGGGGTCCTCCAAGGGGGCCCAATTGCATATGGGAAAATTGGATTAACAAAACCCGTTTTGTGTTTTTTTCTTCAAAAGCTTTTTTTGTTACAACTGTTTGGGGTTTATCTCAATTTTAGATTAATCCGTTTTACGTTGGGCATGATGAAAAAATCTTTTTTGCCAAACAAAAAGCTTTTTTGTGTTGTCATGTGATTTTGTTTGACTGCCCAACCCTGCGGATATTCTTTTGGGTTTCTTTAAAAAATTTTCCCCCTGGGGGTCGAAAAAACGTTTAAAAATTTTGACCTTAAACCAATAAACTCCTTATCAACCCCCCCGGGTAAATTTATCCTTCATTTTCCCAAACCCTTTTTGTTAGTAATTGAAATTTAAAAGGGGAATCTTTTGGATAATCAGATGTGTCGTAAACCCTCCCCCATGACCTTTAGCCCCTTCCCATTTCCATGTTTTTTTATAGATGTCTTGGGAGGGCTATTATAACAAAATATCTGTAAAACTGGTTAAAGTACTTTTGGACCTTTGGAAAACGGGGGTTTTAAAGTAGCAAAAAGAAATTCAAACAAAAAAGTTTTTGATAATTTCTAAACGGAAAACCCAATAAATACAGGCTTGTTAAATTTGACTTTCTTTTTTTTCATCTTATGAAAAAAAGTGATATGAAATCTTTGAATTGTAATTATTTTGAAGTCGTTTAAAATTTGCTTCGTTTCTTTGGTGTAATTACATCTTTGCGTTTGTGGGATTCCCCATGTTTTTCCCAAAAGCTGTTGTCATCAACAAAAAAGTCTTTTTCCGAAGATCTGTAGATTTAGTTCTAAGATCATGTTTTCGATGTTGGTTTCATGAACTGTTTTGATCAAAAGAATTATACGATGAACAGCTGCCAACTTTAAACATGTCTTAAAAAAATTGTAGAAGTCTGTATGACGAATTTTTTTTTTTGCCTCGAAGTTTGGGGCCAAATTGGCGGCTCGTTTTCGCCATTTTTAGACTTTGCGTAATGGGTAGTCAATGAGGCATGGAGTTTTGAGGATTTTCTGAGTCAACTTTGAATTTTCCTGTGGTTGTCTGACGTTAAATCTAAACTTTTAAGCCCTTTGAAAATTATTGTACCGCCGTTTGTGTACTTTTAAAGTTGCGTAATGGAATGTTTGGCCCCATAGCCCCCCCCTACAGATTGTTTGCATCTAAATATGGATAGTTAGACTTTTATTTGGGTCATAGCTTCCAAGTTTTGTTGTTTGTTTTACAGTAATGATCGAGCCATACTAATTTCTCGGCAATCCGTTTTAAATTCTGAATCATGGGAGGTCAGACAAAAAATAAATTTGTACCCCAGTAAATTTAGAAGCATCCAGTACCCCCGGCGCAAAAATGTAAGCGCGGGACCGGGCAAAATTTCTCGGTTTTCTGAAATTTTCAAAAACGTCCCCCAAAACAAACATGTATCGGCTTTAATAGGGTCTGATGTCCCCCTGTTTTACAATCTAACTTCTGCCACGCTCTTGAGCATGCTGGAATCAAAATCCTGTGCCTTTCCTCAAAGACTAAAAAAAGAACGCGCCTTTAGGTGGAAGGATCTTCATAAAACCCTTTCCAAATGTCATGTACTCATAAGGGAAACCCCCTTTTTAAAAAGTGTTGGGTCAAAATATTCTTCCGTTTTTGGGGGGGGGATTTAAGGACTACCCGTGATTTAAATGCCCCATCATTGCTGCATAGGTGTAAAAAGACATGTTTTTTAAAAGTGAAAAATGTATTTTCTGATGATCGCAATGCAGAATTAAGGGTCGTCTACTGCTTTTTTATACGAGGGAGCCCCTAACTGCAATTTTGTAAAGATACGGCAGCTTCCATGCTTGGGGATCAACTTTATTTTAAAGATTGATTTATGTGTTCCCTCTGAACTTTCCACTAATGTGTCATGGTCTTTTACTTTTGGATGGCTTCCCACTGGTTCTAAACCCAAACCAACAATGTGTGCTTTTTTATACTGTTGTTGGTCTTCAGGAGTTTTTATTTTTTTAGAAAAATTTCAGATTTTTTGCAGTCATTCGCACTTGTGCATGCGCTGTAAAAATCTTCTAGGATTGGTCCTCATAAAATTCTGGGCTAAATGGCGCATGCCCTGAAAAAATAAATGCAAATGAACGATCTGGGTATCTTTAAAGTGTTTTGGAAGTTTCGTGGATTGGCCCTTCATAAGGAAAAATAAGCGACTCAAAACTGCGAAACTACGTAGGAGTTTTTTGCGCCTTTTCAGTTTTTAAAAACTAATTTTAGGCCTTTTCTGGGGGGGGGAATTTATTTTCTGTGTACGTCAACGGGCCAATACAATGTTTTTTGTTCACTGCGGCTTGAAAAGAATTTTGTTAAACATTTTTCAGAATTCTTGTTTGCGTCTTTTTTTTTGAAGTAGCTGCATTGTTACTCATTGTTTACAAGTGTAATCGGCCCCCCGCTGGGAAAGCATCAGTAGAAAGTAACTGATTTTGTCGGGGCCGCCAGCGGGGGATTTCTTGGACACTTGATGGGTTGTAGATTTTTTCCCTCACCCCATGTGTAGACTTTAAAATTTTTGGTTTGTTTTGTTCTTCAAACCGATCAAAGGAACCCGTGTAACGGGAAAAGGATATTCAAAAAAGTTAAAGATCTTGTTTAAAGGTGATAGTTAGACATTCTCTGCGTTTTTGCGGGGTAATCACCCCTTGCGAAAAAACCACACAAAAAACATTTGTGTCTAAATTTTTTATTTTAAAACTGCTCTTTTTGCAACTAATGCTGGGGGTAGGAATGTAAACCTGCCTACAATGGGCTCAAATTTAGCCTTTTTTTTAAATCTGTTTTTTTCTTCCCCCTCGCCCAACCAACCCTCTCATTTTGGCTTTTCTGGGCAGCGTCAAACTGTGAACGTTCGTCTCCCCAAACCGGGTGTTTTAATCATTATGAAAAGAATAACCTGTTGTTTAGTCGGACCAATTCTAGATTTTCTTCATTATTGTTATAAGTCATAAAAACTAACATTATTTTAACGGGCGGTTCTATTGTTGTTACTTGGAATTTGGAAATTGCATGTACAACGCTTGCTGTAAGTTTGCTGGTTTAATGATTCTAAATCAAATATTATTGCTCTTGACAAACGCTCCCCCTCGAGATTCTTCAAAAAAATTGTCTGCCCTTCATATTCTTACCCATTTTGGGTTTTTTTTCTAACCAAAAATATTATTTAAATTTAAAAAAAAAAAATTAATAGAACAATATCAACGGTCTTTTTGTCTTGGACTCATAAACAAAAGTATAAACCCCCTTTTGGGTTATTGCGAGCTGTTTTAAAACGATTTTGTTTTTTTTATTTTTTTAAGTTCCTTTTTTATCTGTCGGGTCTGGCTTTGAGAAAAACTTTCCCCCCTTTTCTTTAAAGAAAAAATTTTTGTTTTTTGTAGTCATAAAATGGGCCCCTGAAACGATTAAATTCTTCACCCGGATGTTTGAGTCAATAGCGCTTTATTTTTTGTCTTTTTGAAGAGCAAGTTTAGCTGTTTTAGTTAACCCTAGCTGTGTGCTTTTTGGAGTTTAGTTTTTAATTTTTTTAGCACACTTACAGCAATGAACACGGGCCCAAGGCTAAAGACAAACTCCTAGAGGTAAGCTGCGGGGCCCCAAACCCCTGTTGCTAAGGAACTACCTCCCCCTCCCAAAGGCGCTTATAGTTGATTTTTCCAGTTTTAAACTAGGTAACAGCAAAAAGGGGCAAAATCCCTTTCTTTTGGGTTTTTGCTGTATTTTAAGGCCCCTTTTAGTTTTTTGTTGCTTTTGTGTAATTTGGGTTTAATCGAATTTTTTTTATGTTAGGGCTTTCTACTATCCTTTTTTTTGGGACTTGGCGCTGTGGGCCATTTGGATAAACCGAACAGACATGCTTTTTTAAAAAAAAAAAAAAAATTTGTATTGTATATCTTTTAATCTGTTATCTTGAATATTTAGCTGCGCATCTAATTAAAAACAAATACACTTTAATGAATAAACCCCTTTTTCAATTAAATGTTTTTTTATGTCTTAACAGTTCTCCCCTTCCATGTAAACTGATTATCCCCCGTTCCCCTTTGGTCAATCCATAAACCGTATTTCGTTGTTAAATAATGATCAAGTCTAAACATGTGAAAGTAATCTTTGAACAAGGTCAACTGTGGATTTTCTACACCTCCCCCCTTCAACAGTTTTCTTATTTCATCAAAATGCTGATATTTTTAACCCCGTAGCGTAGATTTGGTTGGACACCCCCAATTGAACATTGACTTTTTTTATTTTAGGATTAAAAAATTTTTTCAGTTTGTTTTCGAAGGGCCCTTCTCTTCAAAGAATAAAACCCTTTAAGCGATTTTTCTGGGCACAAAAACAAAAATTCCAATGGGTTTTTCCCCCTGTTTTTAGGATTTTTTAAAATAAAGAATCACCTTTGTAATTTATGCTAATTTTGACTGATTTTGTTTTAAAATTACCCTTGCAAAATTAGGGCTGCTAACAAGTAAACTTAGCGGAGTCAGAAACTTATTTTGCTTGGGTGCCCTGTAGTATAATAACATATTTGTAGTCTTTAAAAAGTTTTTATTGACAATCTGTTTTACGCTCCTTGAAATTTTTGGGGCATGGCTTTTAAAACCCAAAAATCTAGGGGTTGAAAAAGCGTTGCCATACGCATAGCTTACAGTAATACCTTTTGCGTTTTGTTGCGGGCCTATTTGGTTTAGTGCATCTTCTTTTTGATTCTTGAAAAGCAAGATCAGCTCTTTCGCCCCCGGTTACCCTGATCGAATAGGTTAAAAAATGCTGCATTGGAAAAGAAAAATTTTTCTTGCCCCTCAATTTTTATAAAAATTTTTCTTAACGATGACCCCGATTCGTAAACGCCCCTGTTTTAGGTCTGTTTTTAAAGCGGTATTTTTTGAAATTAAGCGCGCGGCCCGGGGCACATATTCATCGCCCCGGCCGAAATTTGACGTAAGAATTTGATCCGCATAATAGTAGTGGATTATTTGGAAAGTAATATTGCTTATTTCCTTCACGAAAGGGTCTTTTGCCTTCAGCGGGGTTTAAGAAAACGAGCCAATTTTGACATTTTTTTTAAAAAAATAAAAAAGTTTAAATTTTTAAAGAACCCGGAAAAATTGGATAAGTTTTGATGATTTTGTTTTTGGAACGACATGAGTGAAAAGTCCTTTAATACAGACGCGGCGCCCTCTTGCGGCGTGAATTTTAAAAGAAAGTAAAGGGAATATTTTCCCAAAATGTAGGCCCAAAAACCCCCGATTTAAAAGACCCTAATGATTTTGAATAAAAAATGACCATTTGTTTGGGGAGCGACCAAACAATTTTTCAGCTTACACTAAACCAAACCCTAAGTTTTTAAAAAAAAGTAAATTAACAAAGGCCGGGGTAACAACAAATGCTTGGCATTATAAACCAAAAATTTGTTGGGGGGGCGTTTAAATTCAAAACACACACAAGAACTCCCCCAACAGATAACCAAAAACAAAACATGGGAAATTAAAGAAATTTAAAACAATCGGGAGAGAAAATAAAAAGCAAAGAAGCGAAACAGTTTTCGAAGAAACAGCATTTTAAAAACTATACAGACCACGCTACCCCCTGCGAGAAAAAGCGGGCCCTTTACTTCTTTTGGAAACTCAAGGAATTAAACAAACAATTTACAAATGGCTGAATGTTAGCAATAAAAAAGGGAAAAAAAAAAACTCGTTTTAGGGTGATGACGCCAACTTGGGCATGAATTAAAAAAATAACCCAAAAACTAAAAGATCTTTAAAAAAGAAAGATCGCAAGACTAGAAGGTTGTTCTAAACCCAGAACAATACGAACTCAAGTGGCAGAAAAGAGAAACAAACCCAAAAATTTTATTGAAGACACAACGCAGCAGAAAGAATAAAAACATGTTTAGAGAGAAGGGGGCAATTAGAAGCGTTTTTAAAAAGCCTTAGGTTTGCAATAAGTACATGGCGTTGGTTTTAAAGGGGCGGTGGAGGTCAAAGCCCAGTGCCTCGCCACCACGCCTCCCTCGCCCCCTGTAAAACTGGGGAAAAAACAACTTGACCATCTTGCAGGTTTTTAAAAAATTAGCCAGTAA
The DNA here is from genome assembly GCA_018398815.1 of Conus ventricosus. Classification (NCBI taxonomy): domain Eukaryota; kingdom Metazoa; phylum Mollusca; class Gastropoda; order Neogastropoda; family Conidae; genus Conus; species Conus ventricosus. The sequence continues at coordinate 4,124 of JAFLJL010017535.1, read as the reverse complement.
AGCCATGGACGCTTTGCCGGGGGTTTAAGTATTTAGTGGCTTTTGTTCTGCAAGCAAAGTAGTTTGGGGTTTTTGGGCCGACACTTATGGACATTAGTTTTTCTTAAAGTTGGGTTAATATTTAGAAATAAGACCGAGTAATCCCATGCCGTTAATCCAAAACAATGCTGTTTTTCTTTCATGGTCTTTGCGAACAGAGTCCGGGGCTTCAACGGCCCTTTGGGTTTGGGCCCCGGGATTGGATGATTTCTTGGGGGGCCGACTTGTGTTTACTGCTTGCAAATTTGGCTCAGAATTTATTTCGTTTTTTCCCCCTTCTGTTCTTGCCTGCCAAAGGATTTTATATTGTGTTTTTTATGTTCCTTCTGGAGCCTGAGGTAGAAGGCGATGAAAACGTGCAAAAGCAAAATCTATTTCGATCTGGTATTGTAAACATTTGGGACCTTTTAAAAACTTTAAGGTAAAAACTGTAGAATTAATGGCGTCCTCTAAATTTTCCAAGTACGTTTTTGGCATCAAACCGTGAAGGATCAGTAGCTCGATCCGTTTGTGTTGCGAACTAGCAAACCCAAAAGTAAGTACGAAAAGAGGTTTTTTGTTCTATTCCCGCTTTATTAGGCCTTAGAAGTGTCTAAGATAAAAGTTTCCCCGGTTTTATGCTCTTTCTCTATAGCCCCAGGTGAAGCCTGTGGGCCTGAAGAGAAGATTTGGGAGGGGATTCCATCAAGTTTACTTTCTGTGCACGCCCCCAAAAATAAGGGGGCCTAAGCCTGATTGCGGGCAACTTTTTTTTAAAGCTGTCTTAAAAATTAAAAATTGAACGTTGATCCTTTCAAAAAACCTTTATGTTATTTTTGTTCTGAATGGATTAAACGGGGTTTGTCATTTGGTAATGGTGCTTGCAGTTCAGCAAAAAAGTTGAAGGTGTAATAGAAGAAATCTATACATGATCACAAAGGATCAGGAGACTCAAAAAATCCATACGATACCCACACCCAGTTGGCACAAAAAAACGCAAAGTTTAAGGGTTTTTGATAAAACTGCATCGGATGACGAACCCCACTTTTGCGTGTAGTCTTTTTTAATAGGAGGGTTAAGAAAATTTCTTAAAGGAGTACTCACCCTTTTCTGAAAGGTGTCAGTCGATACAGAAATGCAAGGTACTTGTTATATTTTAAAATTTTAGTGCGGGGGCCCCAAAGAAAAATTTTGCATCAGTATATTTAATCACTCATTTTATTTCGTTTAAAAAAAGTTTGGGAACAAAAACAATCAAAACCGTCTTGTTTTGAAAATGCATTGATAACGAATTGCGGGAAGAAGGTGGCTCTGAAAAAATTTACAAAGTCGTTGGGGGTTAAAATAAGCAAGCCAAGGGAAAAAATAAGGTTCTAAAAATTGACAAAAAAGGGGTCCAAAGTTAGCCGTTTAAAAAACCTGATGGGTTTACGGGTTTTGCTCACAAAAAAAGCAAAGAGTAATTCGACATTACTCTAAAATAACAGAAAACTAAAAAACAAAGTTTTCATTTAAGCCCGAAAAGAAGGAGGTTTTTATTTGATAAAAAAGCAGTAAATGTTAGGCTTTGGGGGGAGCTGACAATTTATGATTTAAATTTCAACAACCAAAAAAATCTTATGAGGGAGAAAAAAATTTTGCTCGATCTTGATTAAATTCATTACCCCATGTTTTTTTGGATGACTGAGCACTGATGAAAAATTATAGAGGAAACCTCAACGTTTTAAGACCTTCCGTCGGGAAAGCTGTATTCGATTATGAAAAAATTACAATTCCCCCAATTTAAGTTTAAAAGATTAGTTTGTGGAAGGGTGGTTTATTTTTTAAAAAAACAGACAAAACGGGAAAGTCGTGAAAAGGATAACTGCACATTGTTTTGGAAATAAAAAATAAATTGTACTAAAAATAAGTCGCGGGACCCGAAGAAAAGGGGGTTACATTAGCACCGTAAAGGGGTAAAACCCTTTGAATTAAAAGACCTTGCGACGTTTTGGGGCTTTGAACGAAAGGTGAATAGCCTTTTATGGTTTTGGTACACAAAAAGGCGATATAAACGCAAAGAGGTTGGACAACAAAAAGTTTCCTAAACTGAAAAAAGCAAGTAGAAGAAATAATGTGGCCCGTATGAAAAAAAAAAGTTTGAAACCTGACTCAAATGCCTTAGAACCTATTTAGAATGGGAAATAAAAATTTGAATTCTAAACCCCTTACATTTTTTTGCGTCAAAAAAGTTTCAGAAAAGCATTCAAACCCGGCCCTTAATGTAAAACTTATCCCGGATGACAACAGTCGGAAAGGATTGAAATACGCCGTATTTGGGGAAAAAAAAGTACATCCCCACAAAAGAAACGGTTTTAAAAAGTTTAAAAATTTCAGTTCTTTCCCAAACAGAAAATTAGGGAAAGTTCACAATGATATTTTAAAAAAATTTTTGTCTATAAAAGATGGGAGAGGGATGGGGGTTGTGGGCGTTTGTGACGTCTTTTAAAAGGAATTAATATTAGCTGGGGAAAATTAGACGTTAAACGGGTCTTTTAAAAATTTCCATGTCGTTTTTAAATGGGAGGAAAAAAGACATAAAACAAGCAACAAAACAATGTGACTTTAAAAAGAAAAACTTTCAGAAAATGAATTTGGGTTAATGTTACCTTTTTTGGCCCCATAGGGTTTTATTTTTACTGAAAAATTTTGCGGAGAGTATATAAAATAAAAAATGGATTAGATTAAATTTTGTTATAAAACTATGGGGCAAAACTTTGGTGTCAATGCCCAAAGTTAAACTTATGACAAAAAACCCCCCATTTTTTCACTGATTTGGGACAGAGGTTGTGGAAAAACAAAATTTGTCCCCGACCTATTACAAAAAAATTTATCGTTATAAATTTTTATCATATTGTGATTTTTTGCCCAAAACTTAAATGGAACAAAAAAATATGATAGAAGGTTTATTGGGTGATGATAACATATTTTTTTGTTAATCCCAGCAATAAACTGAGTGAGTGTCTAGAACGCTTTTTTATTTGTTTTAAGGGAAAAGACGTATTTATTATAGAGACGTTAGCAGAAAAAGACATAATTAAAAAGAGAAACCTTTGTGAAATAGTTTCAGGGAAAAAACTCCCCGGGGTAAATGTGGGTTTTATGCCAAAATTAAAAATCGGTTTTAAAAAAACTTAGAGAACAGTTAAAGACTGTTTTTATTTCACAGAAGCAGAGTGCATTTGATGAATGTTTGCGTGAAAATGATGTTTTGAGAATGATCAAAAAAAAACCAGAAATTTAAACAAAACTAAATCTGAAAAGTTTGTAAAAAAGATTTAAAAAAGGATAACCCACACAGTAGTTTTTTTTGTAGGCGAGAAAGGGGGGAAAATCATTTGGATCAGCCCCCGAAAATGGTTTTAGGGGGGGGGCCAAATGAGCTTTTCCCCGTTTTTCTTTATTGTTCAAATTTTTAAAAAGGGTGGGAAGTAAACGTATGAATAAATAAAAAGTATTTTCCTATTTTTTTGGAAAAGATTATGTTAATTACTTTTTTTTTTTTCGATAGAATGGCCCCTGCTAAAACTTTGCAAGTGACGAGCAAATTTTTCACTTTAAAGCTTTAAAACCCATAAGTCATTTCGGAGCAACATTTTTTCAAAAAATTTACATTTACTTTTACGTCTTTATACAATACAATGAAAAAGGAAATTTCTTTATTTTTTTTGAAGGGGATTTTTATCTGAAAAAAGCTACACAAATTTTTAAAGTTTACGTAGTGTACCATCTCTTATTATTGTTCAGACCAAGAGAGAGAGAGAGAGAGAGAGAGAGAGAGAGAGAGAGAGAGAGAGAGAGAGAGAGAGAGAGAGAGAGAGAGAGAGAGAGAGAGAGAGACAGACAGACAGACAGACAGACAGACAGACAAAGGACACAGAGACAGAGAGAGAACGGAATGAAGACAAAGAGGGAAAAGAACGACATGAAAGAAAGATCCATCGTGGAGTGCTTCTGAAGGTAGCAGACTCCGGGCTTGGGAGATCGTGGGTTCGATTCCCATCATCTTTTTTTTTTTTGCCTCGGTCGGCTCCTTCCCAGAGTGGATTTTGCTTATGGCTCAAGGG